>ML111626.1:0-32490 GCA_003697995.1 Taxidea taxus jeffersonii
GCAAGGGAGGCTGAGGCTTCGTTGCTAGAATGCCAGATGCTAAGCCTGACTCTCTGATAGAAACCTAAGGACACCCCTGAAAGTGCGGACTGCCACCTCCCTCCGCCGTGGGGAGGGGGACAGATCGGCCTGGCTCAGACTGGCCTACGGAGACACTGTCCCCAAAGATGACCATGTTCCATTCACTGGGGATTGTTTAAGATGCAGAATAAAGTTGCAAAGCTTGAGCCCACAGCAGCTGTGAGTGATAAGGGGGCAGGGAAGGGGAAATGACATCCTCCATCCTCCCAGCTGCCCCTGCAGCTCACTGCACCTGCTCCTCGGGTCAGGCTAGGCCCAGTCTGGGAGCAGTATCAGAAAACTGACAGGGGTTAGCAGAAAACCTAGAGTCGAGATTTCAAAACAGTCCCGTGTTTATTGCAGAATGAAGAAGTAACTCATTTTCTCTCCCTCGGAAAAACAAGCAAACATTCAATGCAGCGCATTTCTGTAATTCTAGCCTATATCTTTAGCTGTCTTTATATAAGCACAGAAATTAGACGAACAAAACTAGATTAAGAGTTGGAGTAAAAATCACTCTATCTCCATAATACACCATGAAAAGTGTATTTGTGCAACTGAGCTAAGTTCTTGGTAATTATTATAGATATTTTCTTTTTTTATTTGGAGTTAAAGAAGAGGGCAGGATTTGCTTATTTTATTTATTTGCCTTTCTACTTTTTAAAATTTTTATTTATTTATTTGAGCGAGAGAGTGGAGAGAGCACAAGTAGGGGGGAAAGGCAGAGGGAAGGGAGAAGCAGATGCCCTACTGAGCAGGGAGCCTATGTGGGACTGGATCCCAAGACTCCAGGACCATGGCCTGAGCCCAAGAGAGATGCTTAACCGACTGAGCCACCCAGGTGCCCCCAGGGCATTTGTTTTCCACAGGCAACCAAGAGAGTGTGGCATTTCCCCTTTGATCATGAAAAACGAGCTTCGTTTCATTCATGTTCTTGTAACTGTGATTTTCTTTGACTTAATATTCCATGTGTAAGTACACTGCAATGTATTTTTCCAATCTATTTGGGATACGCATTTGAGTTTCTAGGTTTCTGCTGTTACGCCCAATGCTGCTATGAACATCTTTGCATACGTAGACACTGGACTGCATATATGTGAGTAAGAGTTTCTCTAGGACAGAAATTGCTGAGGTGCAAATATAACATGTTTTCAACTTACTTGGATAATAACAAGTCATTCTCCAAAGTGATCGCACCAATATGCTTTCTCCAGCTGTCTCTGAACTTATGTTGCTAAAACCAACATTAAATACCACCAGGTTCTTTCATTTTTGCTAATCTGGAAGGTTTGTGATTGTAGCTGGTTATGATTTTAACTGGGATTTCATGGATTACTAAAGGGGTTGAGTATTTTTAATTATGTTTACTGGTCACTGGGATCTCTAGCTTTCTTAACTATCTGTTCCAGCCTTAGCCCATTTTCTCTACGTGGTTGTTGTTTTCCTCATGATTAGTAGGAGGCCTTTCTATATTCTGGATAATAGTTCTTTGTATGTTTCGCAAATATCTCTAACACTCTGGAAGGCTGGATTTGTGTTCTCTTTATAATATGTTTATATGAAAAGACGTTCTTAATTCTAATGTGATCAAACGTACCAATCTTTTCATTTAGTGCTTTTGAATCTTCTCTAAGAAACCCTTTCCTGACATACAATCAGAAAGATGTTCTCTTTTCTCAGCTTGTAAAACCATACTACCCTGTCTTAATTACTATAGTTTCATAATAAATCTTAAAATCAGTTGGCGTTAGGGCACCTGGCTGACTCAGCTGATAGAGTGTGGGACTCTTGATCTCAGAGCTGTGAGTTCAAGCCCCACACTGGGTAGAGAGATCACTTAAAAAAATAAAAATCTTTAAAAAACAATCAGTGTTAATCCTCCAGTTTTATTAGATTTCCAAGTTGTTGGGCCATTCTAGATTCTTCCATGTGAATATTAGACTCAGTTTGTCAAAAGTCCACCAGTTTGTCAAAAAGTTGGATGGGATTTTGAGTAGGACTCCATCGAACCTAGACATCACACTGGGGAGAAATGGCATCTTTGTTCTCTTTTCCTCTTTTTCTGCATCTTTTAGACAAATGGAGTGTCTCTTCTGACGTCATTTTGTCGCTTGCATGGGATTATTAGCGATAATGCTGTGTTTTGGGTTTAGTGGTAGCTTTAGGGTTTAATGTATACAGTGTAACCTATCACTGTTTCAGTACAACGTTTAAAAAAGGCTTAATGTAAAAAAGAAAAAAAGCCTTAATGGGCACTCAAATTTACCAACATTACTTTTACTTTGACATCATACTTTGGAGCAATTTATCCAAATGTTTTACGCACAGCACACTAGCTGGGATTTTTAAAACAGTTGTATTGAATGTCACTAGATACATATGGATTGTGGATTTTCAGCGTGAAAATTTGATGTGTTAAAATGACCTGAACGGAACACACATGGCCATGCTCTCCTACCATGCGTTTGTGAGACTTTGCCTTTGGCAGGTGAGGCACCAAACAATGCCACCTGTGCCACCACAAAGCTAAGAGACCTGAACGTTAACTTGAGATTTCCTGTGAGATAAATTCATCTGCAGGCCAGGATAGCTATAAATACACAGTACCTTTAGTGCTTGAAATTAGATCAGGAGGGAAGGTGGATTAAGATAATTTGTTTAATATTTCCTTTGGAGATAAAAGCCAGGAAAAGACTTTCTCATGGTACAGATATTTCAGGCAATTTACCTAAAAGACAGTAGGATTATTTCAGGTAATCCTGAAAAGACATGAGACTGCTTCCCACTCAAGCTTTTACCCTTTCCACAAGCCATGAACCAGTTGGTCGTCATTACCATCATTATTAAATGCCTTTCTTACTTTCTTTCTTTCTTTCTTTCTTTCTTTCTTTCTTTCTTTTAGAGAAGGAGAGAGGGATAGGGAGGGGCAGAGAGAGAGAGGGAGACTCTTTTTATTTTTTTAAAGATTTTATTTATTTATTTGACACAGAGAGAGAGAGAGAGATCACAAGTAGGCAGAGAGGCAGGCAGAGAGAGGGGGAAGCAGGCTCCCCGCTGAGCAGAGAGCCCGATGCGGGGCTCGATCTCAGGACCCCAGGATCATGATCTGAGCTGAAGGCAAAGGCTTAGCCCACTGAGCCACCCAGGCGCCCCAAGAGGGAGACTCTTAAGTGGACTCCACACTCAGCACAGAACCCACTGTGGGTCTCGATCTCATGGCAGGGCTCAATCTCACGACCCTGAGATCATGACCTAAGCCAAAATCAAGAGTTGATTGCTTAACCCACTGAGCCACCCAGGCGCCCCTTAAAAGTCTCTGTTTTTAACATAACATCAAATTTTTGCTAGTTTGCTTGCTTTGAAATTTCATACTCCAATGCCTTACTCCAAGAATAGAAGGAGATAATAATGGAGTAAAGTGTTCCCACTTCCGATGTAAGGGAAGATTTAAAAAACTGTGATAGGCTAAAATTTGGAACCAAACCCAACACAATGAGGTTTGAATGGGCATTAGACTTTAAAGAATCTATTGCATGAACACTAGTTCTTGGAGAAACTCAGAATAAAAAGAAATAAGGATTTGCCACCATCAATGCCATAAGACGTAATAGTGCAAAAAATAGAATGACAAAATCAAGGAAGTTGATGGCCTCATTGCACTTGGCTCTGGTTATATCCTTCACAGAGAAATTCTCTTTTCTTGTCGTGTTGTGCTGAGTCCATTGAAAACTGAATTACACTAATGAGACGATTAGAAACCAGGTCAGACAGAGAATCCTCAAAAGAACAAGGGATGATATGCTTGGAAAATAAACTAGGCAAGATACGGTATTGTCTTCTGAATTTGAAAAACTGCCCAATGAAACTTTTATGATTGCAAGCAAAAAACCAACAAGAATGTCTCTAGGAGGTCTATGAAGCCCATAGTAAAGGCATTATGATCAATGAGATTGTCCAACAGATTGTCAAACTGCCTTCCAAATCTCTGACCTCATCAAGAACAGAATTATTTTGTCCTGGGTTGCGTGAACCACTATGATGGATGGGGCAAATGATTTCTCCCTGGCTGGGGAATGGTAGTAAAACTTTATGGCAGTCATTCTCAAACTTTGGTTTCAGGATCCCTTTACACTCTTTTTTTTTTTTTTTTTAAGATTTTATTTATTTATTTATTGGACAGATGGAGATCACAAGTAGGCAGAGAGGCAGGCAGAGAGAGAGAGAGAGGAGGAAGCAGGCTCCCCGCTGAGCAGAGAGCCTGATGCGGGACTTGATCCCAGGACCCTGAGATCATGACCTGAGCCGAATGCAGAGGTTTAACCCACTGAGCCACCCAGGCGCCCCCTCCCTTTACACTCTTAAAAATTATTGAGGACCCCAAAGAGCTTTAGTTTAATGGGGTGAGGACTACATGAACCAATATTTACTGTATTAGAAATAAAAGCCATGAAATTTAAAAAATAGTCCTGTGTTCATTCACTGAAAGATAACAAGAAAACCCCCACTGCATACAAAGAGCATATTTTTTTTTGCAAAAATATGACTTTTTTTCTCAAAACAAAAATTTAGTGGGAAGAGTGGCATTTTTTTCACATTTTTACAAAACTCTTTAATGGAGAGTTTCATAGAAGACACCTGAATTCTTGCGTCTTCCTTTGCATTTGCTCTGCTGCATTATTGCATGTGGTGTAGCCTGTTGGAAACTCCACTCTTCATTTGTGAGAGAATAAGAGTGAAAAAAGAAAACGCTGTCTCAGGATTATTATGAACATTGCTTTGGTCCTGAACCCTCTAAAAACATCTTGCATATTCCAGTCATACTTTAACTCTATATGGTCTGATAATATCAACCCAATTTATCTAACAAACAATTCTACATGAATAACTCAGGCTCTCCCCCTTCCAATGGGAGGATTCTACTTTGGAAGAAAGCATCCACGTATGAATTCATCAAACTCCAAAAAGATTGTTCGTTATTTTTTTCCCATATCAAGATGTAACAAAATTCTTCAACTAGTAGAAGTTCAACATTCTTGCCAGCATCGTATCATCGGCTGGTATGAATTCAAATGATTCCCCTACAAAGAAACTGTCTTGAAAACATTTCACAACTGGGTCATGTCAACGTTGATAGATGTATGAGGAAATGTAAACCTGAAGTTGTTCAAAAAGTAATTACTTGGTTCAGAAATCCAAAAGCAATGTTTAATTTACAAGTAGTTTCCCTGTTCTCTCAGTTCTGCATAAGCTTTATTATAATTACGCTCAAACATGTTTATAGCTGAAGAGGGAGAAACTCCAACTTGCACTGAATTTTTTAAACTAAATCTAAGCTTACATGTTTTCACAACACTAAAAATCTTTGGATCATATTTATGAGAACACATTTGTTTCTGCATATTCAAATTTATATTCTTATAAATTTGCAAACATGTCCTTATATATTATGTGCTAAACCTCAGGCAGATTGAAATCAAAATGTTGGGTTTATTTGTAAGCAATAAAACCTTATTGACACTGAAACTATTAAAATGACCTGTTTAAATATTTGTTTTGGTGCTACCATATTACAAAAGGCCAAAATCCAAGCAAAATCCATTTCCCTACATTTTCATACTGCTAGGGCATTTCTTTTTTTTCTCTCTCTGTTTATTTTTAAAATATTTTATTTATCTATTTGACAGACAGAGATCACAAGTAGGCAGAGAGGCAGGCAAAGAGAGAGGGAGGAAGGGAAGCAGATGCAGGGCTCAATCCCAGGACTCTGGGATCATGCCCTAAGCCAAAGGCAAGGGCCTTAACTCACTGAGCCACCCAGGCGCTCCCTGCTGGGGTATTTCCATTTTTCTTGAAACAGACCTAGTTTATGGCTTAATCCTCAGCTTATTCTTAGTAACTGGATAATAATTACAGCATTTGTGTACTAAAAAAATGAAGCTGTCTCATCATTTTCCAAAAAGATCCCACTCCCTAAACTCATTGGGCTTTTTCTCACGTGTTGCTAACAATTGCTTGATTTGCTAGTTTCTCTAGAAACTTGCTTTTCTTACCTGGTCATCTGATTTTTTTCCTACTATAGTGAGCTAATTCTTAGGTAAGGCTGCCCTTCAGTAATTCAATTCTTTAAAATTTTTTCCTCATGAAGTTTTCTAACTCAAACCTTTACAGGTCTGCCAATTTAAGAGAAGAACTTCTTTGGGATGTTGGGTCCCCCAAATCACCCCAAACAACCTGCCGATGAGACTAGGCTTATGGTAGTAAGGGGAGGGCTGCCTTTATGGAGTCTTGTTAGCATCTCAGAGGGGAGACAAGGCAACGTTGGAATAGTTCCTGAGATGTTGAGTCTGGTCTTTTGAAGGAGGAAGGGGTGGTGATTAGCATCGGTTTAGAATTGGGGGGGAAAATGATGACAGAGCAGACTAGGTTTGGTGGTTCCTACAAGGTCAAGATTTTGAGGATAGTTTCAAAGACTCTTGGGGAAACTGCCATTTGCTGCTTTGTATGAAAGAGTTGGCGGGCCTTTTAGGATGTTGTTGAAATGAACAATACAGTTATCTGCCATTTTTATCTTCCTGGGCAAGAATCTCCCTTGAGGCATATGTTAATGAAGAAAATAAACTCATATGAATGTAAGTTATGTGGTATAGATCATTCTGAGTATGCTTCTCATTAAAAGAACACAATATTTGTAGAGAAAAGGATGCCTTGTATATAGTTTTATAAGTTGTTTACTTTGAACATATATAAAAATACTATAAAATATAAAAATAAATATACTTATAAATATTTATTGGTGAATGCATGGAAAAACTCCAGGTGGGGAGGAGAAGCTGACCAAGCAGCCTGATTCTGTCCCCCAGGTTCCTCCTTCCTCTTGGAGCTCTAATGTTTTATGCCTTTGTCACCACCGCGCCAGATTTTCCAGGAATTACAATTCCAGCCCAAGCTGGAATAAAAATATCCTTTCTTTTCAATTCCCCGGCATAGTTTAGTTAGGCAAGAATTTTAGAAATTATTGCTAGCTACTAAGAAAACACTGAGAGAAGTGAACAAAGAAATTACCCCAACATTCAAACAAAAGAATGACATCTGTAATAACCGATGGTATGTCTACTCCCAACAATCAGTGCTGAGCAAACAGAACCATCCGTTTACTTAGTACAAATTCCATGGTTGTTTCTTAAAGCAACACTGCTGATACTACCTTGATCACTGCTTAACCATGTACACACGTCGGATTTCCCGAGATAATTCCCACAGCAGTCCACAAGATGAAGTTAGAGCTCGTTTGCTCAACCCTCAAGACCTATGCAGTCTGGACCAGTCTACCTTTCCACCACCTTCTCCGTCCCTTCTCTTTCCCCAGTGCCTCCCTGACCATCTGTGCCAAGATACCTGCCATTTCCCAACCCCACATCTTTATTCACGCTGAGATGCCTTCTTAATTTTTGTAACCACTTCTTAGAACAACCTCCCCCAACACTCTTCATGATGTTGCCCAACTTCAAGGCCGGGTATAAATAGGACCCCTTCTATGTAAACTTCCCCATCCTCCCACCTCTGCCTGTCTGTCTTCCTTCCTTCCTTTCTTTCTTTCTAAAGATTTTATTTATTTGAAAGAGAGAATGAAAGAGAGAGAGGTGAAAGGGGAGAGGGTCAGAGGGAGAAGCAGACTCCCCACTGAGCAGGGAGCCAGATGTGGGACTCGATCCTGGGACTGTAGGATCATCATCTGAGCTGAAGGCAGCTGCTTAACCAACTGAGCCTCTCAGGTACCCTCACCTCTGCCTTTCTATTGCCTGTGCCACACCATCTCACAGTTAGTTCTAGATGTCTACTCTATGCTAGGCTGTGAGCTCCGTAGGGTCTCACTGGCTGGGGCACGGTACAACACACCTCGGCTGAACTATACTGATTTAACTTGATTTGGTTTAATATAATTTTATTTAAGGCTGCCACTTTGAACACTTCTATCATTTTACTGTACTTTTAACCTCTGTGGTGGTTTCCTTATTGTATCACAGGGTGAGCAGACACATAAGAAAAATGGGAGTAAGATAAGGACACTCAAGAAATTTAGCAGAACAATTCCTTGTTGAAGTTGTTTTTCTCTTGCTTCTGGTTTCCAGGCAGGAGGCAAATAGAACCTTTTTAAAAATATGACCCTTTTTTTTTTCACCTAAAGTATAACTACCTCCCCACCTATAGAAAATCAATCCTGGATGTTAGGAATTAATTCAAGGAAGGAGTGAAGATTCCGTGTTATGTGATCTGAGACCCATGAGTGGCTCTCTTCCCCTTCCTTCCAGATAGCTGGCTGGGGTTGGGAGGGCACATTAGACAAGAAGACTTTGTAGGCTGATCAGAGTGTTTGTTATTGTGGGGGGCAGGGAGTGTTTTTTGGTCATGTCTCTCATTTCTCCCATCATCTTTGAGAACCCCTGCCTGCCTTTCTGTGCTCTTATTTCTAGTGCTTATGAAAACCACAGCCCTCAGGTCCCTTAGTTGATACATATATCAAATATCACCCACCATATTGGCTGCCATATTGGACAGCCCTGATAGGGGGTCTAGGGGAACAAAAGGAGGAGGCCACGTACTTTTTACAGTGTTTTGTCTTGGCTATGGCAGACATGGGACTGGGGAGAAGGCTCCCCATTGCCCTCCCAACCTGCAGGAAGAAGGACCACTAGATCTACGAGGGACAAGTGGGCCTTCATTGGGATCGCCTAAGCCTTGAATCCCGGGAAGGATAAAGGCCCTCCCCTACTGAGGCTGAAGGTCTCCATCTTATGTTATCCCCAGTGCCTTCCAAAATTCTTTCTTCAAAGAAGTGAGAAGGGGAGGATTGTTCCTTGGCCCCATTTCCTACATAGATAGGGAAGCCTGCAATCTGGATAAGGCAAGAAGCTAAACAATGATCTAGAAAGGAATCCATTGTTTGTCTGTGTTGTCTATAATAATTCACGCACTGTCATAGTTGGTCAAGACATACTTCTTTTTACTAAGAAACAAAATATAACTAAATGAATCTTGAGTACAAAAGCATCACACATTTTTTTGGTATCACACATTCATATTCATCATTTTTACTTTCACTCATAATACTCTATTTTAATTACCGCATGTATCCGGATCTGATGCTTTCATTTTATCATTTTAATTGTTGCCTTGATCTCCTTTAATCTTTATTCCGCTACTCATGCATTCTGTCAATTTTCAAGGTTTTTCTCCTTTGATAATAACTAGTGGAAAAAAGAAAATCCTGAATTTCTCCTTGCAGATGATAAATAGAAGAGATGACGTCTGCTAATGGGCTCAGCATGTCATAAATGCGACTATTGGCTACGGAAACAGAAAGACCTGTAGATTCTCAGTTTGGCCACACAAAGGCTGAACCTTCATTTTTTCACCAGTAAGACATAGGTAATGAGAAACCTATTTCACAATGGCTTTGTGAGAGCTCCACGAGATGACAGGCATCATACACTCACTCCAACCACCAGTATTAGATTCAGTGACACGAAACGGACATTTTTATATTTTATTTTATTTTTTTAAAGATTTTATTTATTTATTTCAGAGAGAGAGAGAGCATGAGAGGGGAGAAGGTCAGAGGGAGAAGCAGACTCCCCGTGGAGCTGGGAGCCCAATGCAGGACTCGATCCCGGGACTCCAGGATCATAACCTGAGCCGAAGGCAGCTGCTTAACCAACTGAGCCACCCAGGTGCCCCCATTTTTATATTTTAAAAGAGCTACATTTTATAATTTTTATGGTTCCATCTTCGGTTAGCTAGTGGAACCCAAACCCCAATCTTCTGGGTCCCGGCCCTCTGCACTTTCCAAACCATGCTAACTTTCATTGTTGGTGAGATTTATTTTTAGAAGGATAAGTGATGTCAGTGGAATTATGAAAGAGCTTAGTACAGGAAATGTGTGAAGAAACCAACTAGTGAGAGTGGGAGAGAAAGAGAAGTTACAGAACTGGTACAAACTTCTAGATATTACAGAAATAATGACTGCCCAGTGATCTTGCCTTTCCTAAGCCCAGTGGAGTATATGTGGTGGAAGATTCCGATAAGCTCATCAATGTCATTTGTTAGGGATTGTGATGGTTAATCTCAGGTGTTCACTTGTCTGGGCCAGGGGTTGCCTAGACATTTGATCAAACATTATTTTTGTCTGTCAATAAGGGTGATTGCTTTTGTATCACTAGACTAAGTAAAGTTGATTGCCCTTCCTGAGGGTGGAGGGTGGGGGGAAACTCATCCAATCAATTAAAGACCTGAAAAAGAATTTTTAAAAAACACTGAGTAAGAGGGAATTTTGCCTACCTGACTAATGGAGCTGAGACATCAGTCTTCCTCTGCTCTCTAAGCAGAACTTATGTCATCAGCTCTCCTGGTTCTCTCCTGGGTCTCCATCTTGCACCTTGCATCTTGCATCTTGCTAACTACGTATTCTGTGCAGTCCATAACCACATGAGCCAATTCCTTGTATCTCAAGAAAAAGAGAGAGAAAGATTGTAATATCTTTAGTACATCATTATGCATCTATACTCTATATATTACATATCTATTATATATCTACCTATATTTATATTTTGTGTATATTGGTTCCATTGTCTGCAGAACCCTAATGCAGGGATGGATATCAAAGGTTCTGTTAAGTCAGTAAAGTTATCTTTAATAATGCACTCTAAAGCTGCCATCCATAATTGTACCTAAAGGATTCTTCAAAGATAATGATGCTGGGGGGTGCCTGGGTGGCTCAGTTGGTTAAGCATCCAACTCTTGGTTTCTGCTCAAGTCATGATCTCAGGGTGGTAAGATTGAGCTCCAAGCAGGGCTCCATGCTCAGAGGGGACTTGGCTTGGGATTCTCTCTTTCCATCTCCCTCTGTCCCTCCCTACCCCACCAAATAAATAAATAAATCTTAAAAAAAAAAAAAGAGAGAGATAATGGTAATTCCTTTGTAGATTTTCTTTTTTTTTTTTTTAAAGTCCGAGCACATGAATCCTAGATCTGGCATTAGGCAGCCAGCTTTGTTCTGTCTGTGAAGTCATGACTCAAATCCAAAGGCTTCCTGTGGGTGAAAAGGAATTTGTCTCAGATTTCACTGGGGCAGTGTGCTGGACAAGGTTTGAGTTTGGGTGTCAGAAGACCTGCATTTGAATATCAGTTCTGCTCATTATTGGCTCTAAGAAGTAACTTGTTAAGCTTTGGCTTTCTCAACTGCAAAGCGAGCATTACAAAGACTAATTCAAGGGATCTGGGAAAGACTTAAGAAGACAATGTGTGGGAACTGCTCTTTGTAACTACATAGTTTAAGCATATTGGTTGCTGGAAGAGATTATTGTATGTTGAAAGGAGTGTTGGTTTTGGACCCGTGTACTTAGGTTAGTTAATCTTTTTGAGCCCAAGGATCTTCATGGGCCAAAGATCAAAACATGAAATAGAGAGCAAGAGAGATTACAGCCTACTTTTGCAAAGTCTTGTTAGGATTAAAGGGGGGACAGTGTATGAACAGTCTCTAGTAGAACTAGAACTTCTTTCTGTAAAAGCATAACTCTTTTCTTTTTTAATTTTATTTATTCATTTGACAGACAGAAATTACAAATAGGCAGAGAAGCAGGCAGAGAGAGGAGGAAGCAGGCTCCCTGCTGAGCAGAGAGCCTGATGTAAGGCTCCATCCCAGGACCCCGGGATCACGACCTGAGCCGAAGGCAGAGGCTTTAACCCACTGAGCCACCCAGGTGCCCTAAAAGCATAACTCCTGATGAAATTAATCAGCCATTAGTTACTTTAGTGTTATCCTAAGTGTTTATTTTTAAATAAATGAAGAAATTAAGGAACTGCTCACTCCTATGTCCTACCAAGTGACGTTCACGTTCATTTTCCCCTGAGAGCCCTCTCTTTGTCTCTTCTAGCTAGACAATGCTTCTCCTCAGTACTTGGCCCATCAGGAACCTGTAACTGTGGGGTCACCTGGGTGGGTCAGTCAATTAAGCATCTGTCTTTGGTCATGATCTTGGATCCTGGGATGGAGTCCTGCATCTGGCTCTTCTCCCTCCCCACTTCTTGTGTGTGCTGTCTCAAATAAAATAAATACAATCTTTAAAAAATGGGAAAAAAAGAAACCTATAACGGAAACACATAGCCTCCAACTTGTATCTCAAAAAATTTAAGATTTATAACTGACAGATTTGTATTATCTCTGCTAGGTGATACTCAAGAGTATTGAATAGTTATGAATTTTCTGAAGATCTCACAGGAAGAAGAAACAGAAGATTTCTGCTCCGGTCGGTTAGAGGAGCCAGGAAAAGAAATACTAAAGTCACCCTATACACATAACTCCATCACCAGGGCTCTTCTCTATTTACAGGCCTTCTAACTCCTCCTACCAGGAAATCTTAGGGTGTCCATTAGGTACCGTCATCCCCCTCAACCTGGTTCATGCTCTTGAGAGATGATTTTCTCTTCAGCAGTGAAACAAGGCAAAAGCGAAGGGGTTTTCTAAAGGTACTTATGCCCATCCTCCTTTGGCTCTCTATGGTCTTGGGCAAGCCACCTAAGCCCTGTGGGACATAAAAACTCACCTGTAAGATAATGCCCACCTACAAGGTGAAATAATAAATCCTGGACATAAATCGGCTGTCGGGGGCAGGGAGGAGGATGAGGCTCCACTTCTGACTGAAGAATGAATTATATGTGACACTCCTTTAATGAGATGGGCTCCCTCATCCAAGCTGGCTGTTAGTGACCCGCTTATCCTGCACTGGGAATCCCCAGGCAGTGGGGCGGGGCGGGGCAAGGGGCGGGGCAGGGGGTGGGGGGCGGGGGGGCAGGGGGGGCAGGGCTGGGGCGTGGGGTGTCTCTATCCGGGCTCTTCATTACCCATCCCTTGCTGTACAAAACACTTAGCACTTGTCTTTCCCAAGGGTCACCTTAGCAGGACCTCTTTGCTCTCTTTCTGTAGATTCTAGGACATTCTGCTCCTGGGAACTCCTCAGAGGATATAACACTCATTCCCTTTCACCCATCCCCTCGCTTACTCTTCTTTAAGGATGGTAGAATGACTCCTTTGGTGACTTCTGGTCTTTTCCTGCATTTGGATTGTGCATGACTGGCACAGCCTTTTCTGGATTTGCTCATACTCTCCCTGTCTTCGGGTTACATGCATTTTCCACCAGGTAAATGACCTGCCTCTGACAGGAAGACCCAGTGGTCCAGCCTTGCCTGATGCGGGTGGGCACATCTGGTCCTAGGGGGCAAGTTCAAACCATATTTTCCCATTCAGCCTTGTCAGAAACAAAGCTGATATTTTGATTTCCATATGCCTAATTTTTTAAAAGATTTTATTTATTCATCTGACAGACAGAGATCACAAGTAGGCAGAGAGGCAGGCAGAGGGTGAGGGGAGCAGGCTCCCTGCGGAGTAGAAAGCCTGAGGCGGGGCTTGATCCCAGGATCCTGAGACCATGAGCTGAGCCACCCAGGTGCCCTCATATGCCTAATTTTTGTGGCTATTACTCAGTGTGTTCTCAACTTAGGAGAAGGAGAGCCGTCACTCTCAAACTCCAAAAGAACATGACTAATATGTGTTGACCATTATTTTGACTTTCGGTTGCCCAGAGATTTCCATGCTAGGCACATACTTGATGACATTTTTCTGAACATCAGATTAATGTGTTTTTGTTGTTGTTGTTTTTCTTTTTCTTTTTTTTTTCATTTCTTTTTTTCTTTTTTTGTCAAACAAGCTCTGATACTCTTCAAATAGAGAAATCTAACTCTTGTGTGTGAGGGCATTAAATCTATTTATGACTTGGGGAGATATATTTCTAAGCTTTGCTACCAAAGCTACCTCTCTGACATTTGTTGTAATGGACACTGAAGAGAGCTTTTGCAAATATTAGCTTTTGTCTTTGCCTCTAAAATCAATACCTATATATAGTCTTGACTTTGGCAATGCTATAAGGTTGCTGCTTCTTCAGTGTCAGATTTAAATCAAGGTGCTTAACTGGGTTTACACAAATGATAGGTTATCTGTTTGTGGGACAAAACAGCTCATAAACCTTTACCAGATAATGGGCCTTAAAGGCAAGGAGTTATCTCTGCTTTTGAGAAAGGCCATATCACAGAGTGCCAGACAGGGAACCCCCATCCAGACTGGGAGCCCTGTCTTAGACCCGGGCTCCACCCTACTCGATGTAGTGTGGCACTTTTCATGTGGTACATGCCTCGATTTCCTCTTTTACAAATGGGGGGGCTTTGGGAATACCAGTAAATATCTTCAAAGTTTATGGTGGGGATTAAAGATTTTACTTATTTATTTGACAGAGAGAGAGAGAGATCATTAGTAGGCAGAGAGAGAAGGGGAAGCAGGCTCCCTGCTGAGCAGAGAGCCCAATGCGGGGCTCGATCCCAGGACCATGAGATCATGACCTGAGCTGAAGGCAGAGGCTTTAACCCACTGAGCCACCCAGGTGCCCCTAAATTAATACTTCTTACATGTTTAGGAAGATGGCTGGTATGGAGGAAGAACACTGGTTCTGGGGCCAGACTAACTCAACCTGCCCCCAACTCAGCCTCTGTGGGTCTTGGCTTCCTCATCTATTAAACCAGTGTAACAGTACGTACCACCTCGTTGAGTGATTATGATGTGTAAGTGAGGTCATGTGGGCAGTTTGTGGCAAGCAGTAGTATCGGTAAGATGGAAGTTTTCTTTCTTTCCTTCCTTCCTTCCTTCCCTCCTTCCTTCCTTGCTTCCCTCCTTCCTTCCTTCCTTCATCATGAAAAGGAAGAAGGCAATCCCGGTCTGATATGGCAGTGGCACCATTTAAAGAATCCAGGTTCTTTTTATCCTGTAGCTTTACATGTGTTGTCTCACAGTTCTAACAGGCTGCTTGAGCTTCTGCCATTATAGGCACATTCCAGGCGGATAAAAGAAGAGACAAAGAAAGCTGGCGGAGCCCTTTACTAGCCACTAGGTTTACCAAGAAATGTTCTCTTAGAAAACTCAATTCCCTTTGCTTGGTTAGCGTGGAATTAGAACATTTTCTCAACTATAATTTTACTACCTATAAAACTTGCTAGGGATTTTTCTGCATGAACAACCAGAAGTGATCATATAGTCTCAAAACACATGTTCCCCCAAGCAGTATTAAAGATCGGTTGACGGTCTTACTATTCAATTCGGACGGTCACTTAACCATTTGCAGTCTGTGGATTTATAGTGTGTATTTTTATCATTTACATTTTCTGGAGGCTGCTGTCTGATCATCTTAACTTTTGGGAGCTCAGGAATCCATATGAGGATCTGAAAGAAAGCTCTGGACTCCTTCCTGGAAAAATACACATAAAAACACCCTCCAGATTGTGCATTTATGGATTTTTATTGCATTGAAAAGGTATTTCCTTCATAGAACTAATATTTAAGAACACATACAATAATTAATGACTCCTTCATTCTCATAAATGTTCAAGCTTGGCAAATTGTTTTGACAATGGGCTTTCCTTTCTTCTTAACAAAAGAAAAAAAAAACTGCCTGAAGTTTGATCATGTGGTTCCAGAAGGCCTCTGCAAAGGCAGTGAGTTGGAGTGTGCTCCCATTTCTTGCTAAAATCTTGTGATTCCAGTGGTGATTCAGAGCCCAGATTCTGATGAAACTGATGAGGCCGGCAGCAGCAAACAAGACCTCTTTCAAGATTTTCGCAGAGTCCTTGAAATGGCTAAGGAAATGTGGAGCCTCCTCAGAGACCAAAGGAGCCCTCCCTTCACTCCCAAGCACTCCCCACTCAGTTACCCTGTTTTAACTCTTTTCATATTGTTACCACTATGTAGCGTCAGTTTCTCCATTCATTTAATGAATTTATTCCTTTCTAAAATATCGTATTAAAGTCTCATTTGTCTTAATACCTGAGTGTTCCTTGGTGCTGCCTTCAATGTTGAGCCCGAGGACAGTCCCTCACTTGATGCACCCTGATCTTGCCCCCCACCCCAAGTTGGGCAACTTAAAATAGGTTTGGGGGAGGAGGAGTATTTATCGCACAGAAACTGACCAGCACTGCAAATTGGAACTCCCTCCTCCCCCAGGGCCCCAGGACACAGAAATGTTGTTACACATTTACCAACAGACCATGCCAACGATCCTCTTCTCTGAATGTTCCTTTCACCAACACTTGGTGAAGGACAGCACCCCCCTCCCCCACCCAGCTCTCTTAAGAGGCAGCTGGTTTGTTTCCTTGTCAATCCTCATGCCCCGCCCCGCCAACCTAAAAGTGAGGTAAATATCCTCCTTGTATACTGCGGTTCTCAGTTCATTTCTTCTCTCAAGATCCAGATACTCAGGGATGCCTGGGTGGCTCAGTCGGTTAAGCGTCTGCCTTTAGCTCAGGTCATGATCCCGGGGTCCTGGGATCGAGCCCCGCATCCAGCTCTGCCTGCTGCTCCCCTGCTTGTGCTCGCTCACTCTCACTCTCTGACAAATAAATAAAGTATTAAAAAAAAAAAAGATCCAGATACTCAGAAATGCACAGCATCTCATTATATGCCCCACTGTCCCTTCCACGGAATTCAGGTCATTCATCCTTCATTGTCACACATATTATGATGTGCCCCTACCTGCTCTGTAATCATTCTTGGTGACTTACAACATCCCTCTAATTCTTGGTGCCTTTGATAGCTGTTTATCAACTCTCTCGCTTGTTATGAACTTTTCTTCTCTTTTCTGCCATTACCAATACCTCTACTACCATTAAGTCTCAAATTTCAGCATCCTGCCCGGTACCTCTTACCCCATCTTATTTCCTCTAACATTCATACTACATCAATTCTTTGACACCATAAAGACCCCTAATTCGCTAACCTCCCCTCATTTCACCATCTTATCACCACCTTCCTAGATGGTCACCGGCTTCTCAGCCTCAATTTCCTCTTTATCTAGCTTAGATTCCATGGTCTGTCCCAATAATCACTCCTTGTATTTACGTTTTGCTGGCAAGCAAATGTTTTCTGTTCTCATCAATAAAGAGGATCAGAGACAATTTGCCTTCAGACAGGACAAAAAAGAGTATGTGTTTACAGTTGTGCCCAGGGCTAAGTTAACTGTCTTGTCCTTTGTCATAGTTAAAAAATATCTGGACTTTCTGCATAGCCCACATTGATCCACTACATCAATGACATTAAGTTAATTGGACTGTCTGAGCAATAAAGGGCTAACACATTGGAGACTTTGGAAAGAAACATCTCCCAGAGGGTGGGAGATGAACTCTACCATAACTCAGATTGCATACCCCACCAGTAAAATTTGGGGGGGGGTCTGGTGGTTGGGCATTCTGTAGCATTCCAACCAAGTAAAGGAAAGGACAAATTATTGCATCTCGCAATGACCATAATGAAGTCGCCAGCAGACACAGCAAGGGTCCCATTAAAGTATAAGCTCTGACTATTGCCTATGTTTGGGGATGCATCTTGTATCTTCTAAAGCATACATCAGATCATGACATTCCACTCTTAAAAACCTCCCAAAGGCTTCTCATCATGTTCAGAATAAAACCAAATTGTTATGTGATGGCCCTTGCCCTTTAAGGTCCTAGATGTGATCTATGCCTACCTCTCCCACTTCAGCTCCAACTTCATTTCCTAGGAACCTCCTGCTTGCTCTCTCTGCTTAGCCCATGCAGACGTCCCTGCTTCTCCCACCACTCCCCCTGCATGCACCCCACCCCCAGGTCCCATTCACACACCACCCAACTCATTCCACCCTCAAGGTCCCTACAGGACTCTTCTTGCCTACTGGAATGTGTCTCTCTGGGTATGCACGGGGCTCACGCTCCCTCTCCAACCCTGTACTCATTTTTGTTCTCTTTGCCTTTGTTCATATCCCTTATCATTATCAGGCCAGAAATTACATCTATGGCTTGTTTTTAGATATGTTTACTAGCTATCTCTCCCTCTAGAAAGGAAGCTTTCTGTGGTCAGAGACTTTGTTTTCTTTATCTCTGTAATCTCAGGTCTTCAAACAGTACATGGCCGAATCGAATACTCTGTATTTGTTGGATAAATGAATGAATTTGTTAAATGAATACAGGTGCCAATTTTGATAATAACCCCTGCACTTCGTCTGTACATAGAGATCTTTTCTTCCAGTAGATTCTCCCAGCAAAGCTCTGGATCGGGCCAACACGAATGAAACAGGAGCTGGCAACCGAGAAGTTATCTATGACCTCACACAAGTCCATGCTGATGGGAATGACCAGCAGCCGTGGGAGCTGCTTGACAATACCAGAGCCTGCATTAGCAATTCCATAGTTTCACTGCCATCTGCCTACTCCCACTGCCACCCAAACCAGGACCCCCGATCAATAAGGAGAGCCTTTCATCTCATCAGTAACCTATTCCTAGACTGGAGTACAGGAGACTTACTTATTTCCACTGCGAGGTCTATTGCCTCACAATGATGTATATGCCCATCTCTCCTCTTGCCACCTAGTACCCTAAGTCCCCTCACTTGGGAAGGAGAAGCCACAAGTACAAGAGGTTCTCAGCCACTGGGTGGCTCAGTCAGTTAAACATCTGACTCTTGATTTCAGCTCTGGTGGTGATCTCTGGATCGTGAGATCCAGCCCCGAATGGAGCCTGCTTGGGATTCTCTCTACCCGTCCCTACGTCCCCTCCCCCGATCCTGTTCTCTCTAAAAGAAAAAGAAACAAACAAAACAAAATTCTATTATAATACAGGATTTTAAAAATCTAAATTAATGCAAGAAGAATCCATCATGAACAAAATATGAAACTTTTGAAGAATGGCTACTTACTAACAACTTCTTGGGCTTGGGCATATGAATATTACCAAAACTCAGTTTCTTCAGTCTGAAAAATGGGAAAGATATAAGGTCATGTCTTTTCCAGGAATCTGTAAGGATAAAGTCAAGCAACATGTTTCAAGTGCCTAAGCATGGAAGGCACCCAGAAAATAGTGGACGTTATTACTCGCAAGAATGTATTGAACAGCTGTGCTGAAAGTGAAGAATGTTTTTCTTTCTTTTCTCCTTCTTCTCCCCCTTCTTCTTCTCCTTCTTCCACTTCCTCTTCTTCTCCTTCCTCTTTTTGTTGTTGTTGCTATCGTTCTCTACGGGGAAGGTTAATATTGACAAGTCTCCCAATGATGTTTGCCATCTAAACCTCAGCTCGCAAACTAACATGAATAAATATTGACATTCTGGAACCAGCTCCTCCATGGACCAGTCCCTGAGGTTTTAAGGCCAACCCCCCTCCCCAGCAGGGGCTTCCATACTTTCTCTTGGCTCATTACCTCTCCTGGCTTCTACCTATCAAAGCACTGGTCTCAGTTCTCATCCTACAATTAGGACTGCTTGGCAGAGGGTGCAGAAGGATGGAAGGGCCAGAGGTGGGAAGAAAGACAGCTTTGCGGGCATGGTAGAAAGGCTCATGCTGTGGATCTCTCCTGGAGCTGACATGTCCCTTGTACGTGGTTGTCATAGTTTCCAGCCACTTGAGATAAGGAGTAGTGGCAAGACCACAGAACAGGTGGAGGGCAGAGGTTTTCTAAACTGCGAGCCACAATCTACTAGTGGGTCATGAAATCATGTATGGTGCAACCAGGATTGAATCGTGATTGAAAGCACCACTAAAGTGATCCAGGATATGGGGCACCTGGGTGGTTAAGCACCTCGGTTAAGCATCTTCAACTCAGGTCATGATCCCAGGGTCCTGGGATAGAGCTCTGCATCAGGCTTGCTTAGCAGGGAGCCTGCTATCTCCCTCTCCCTCTGCCCCAGCACCCCCACCCCCCCGCTTATGCTCTCTCTGTCAAATGAATAAATAAAATCTTTTTTTAAAAATCCAGAATGTGTAATAGCAGAGTATGCTACACAGCGTAAGGATGAGAATCACTTTGTCAATATTTTGTTTCTGTTTCTTTTATAGACATGTGTACAGTGTGTGTACCTGTAAGTCACAGTAAAATAATTTGAAAGCCACCAGTGTAGTGGGTAAGAGTTTGGGTGCTGTACTCCAACTCTTTGGGTTTAAATCTTGACTGTGCCATTTACTTGCCATGAGACCTTAGCAATTTACCTCTCTTCTCAGTGCCTCAGTTTCCTAAGTAAAATGAATTAATAATAGTATCCACTGCAAGGAGTGACTATGAAAATTAAGTAATTTGATGCATAAAATGCTTATAGACTAGCAAGACCTTCCTATAATGTATGTAAAGTGCCTAAGACAGCACCTGATATATAATAAAGGCCCGATAGTTGTTTGTCATTGTGGAAGAGACTTCCAGTGCTTACCGTATTCTACTACATTCTGTTCTCTGCTTTTTTTTTTTTTTTAAGATTTTTATTTATTTGTCCGAGAGAGTGAGCACAGGCAGTCAGAGTGGCAGGCAGAGGCCTGTTCTCTGCTTTGAGACTCTTCAGTGCTCTTTGGCTCCCCTGAGGCAGAGCCTGAAGATTTGGATTGGGACAGCAGGGAAACCACAGAAATGTGGTAGAACCTGTAGCCTGGGTCCTTGAGTGACTCTGTGCAGCAGAGCCTACTGATGCTCCCTCACCCAACTGGCCTGTGTTGGACAGATCGCCCATAACCTTATATATTTGTTTGTTTGTAACAGCTTTATGGAAATATAATTCACATGTCATAATATTCACCCCATTAAAGTATATGATTTCGTGGTTTTTCATATACTCACAGTTATACCAGATTTCACAGGACCTTGAATGCCAGGCTTAGGAGTTTAAGTTGTATCCTATGGCAATCAGAGAGTTAGTAGGAAAATGTCTTGTAGTTGCAAAATGCATTTAATTAACTAACGATGGTCTGACACATCGCATTCCCATTTCCTTTGGCTTCTTATCTCTAAGTCACATGTTTTCTTCATGCTTGTAATGAGGCCATATTTACAATTTTGTTCTCTACTTTCACCTTTGTAATATTTCAGGTACACTTTTCTCTATTTTATCGTCTTCATTTCCAAAGGCTATATCACGTCTATTGCCATAGCTGGACACTTACAGTTTTACTTTATGTGGTTAGAAATGTTTCTCTCTCTCTCTCCCTCTCTCTCTCTCTCACACACACACACACACACACACACACACACACACAGAGCAAGTGAAGTGCCCCAGGTGTCAGGTTTAGGGAGGTGTTCACATCCAGGCGGTATCTGAATGATACTCACTTCCCTTATCATCCGCTATCAGGGTGAGACCGTGTGTGCGCGTGCGCAAACCCGTTGCTGTTGACGGGATTTCTTCAGGAGGAGATGACTGGTTCTCATGATGGGATTACTGGTTCAGAACATGAATCTTCTTATTGCTCTTGATATGAAGTGCTGGAATCTTTCTCGTAAGGATTCCACTGAAGGTTTTTTGAAGCAGAATTCTGATAGATGCACAATGGCATTTTTCCAAAGCTGACACGCTGTCTCAGTATGTGCCCATGATCCTACTGTTGTTGCTATCAAAGGTCCCCAGGTATGACTTTCACATTTGCATAACCCACACAGACTACTCGCGAGTCACAACTGTAGCTATACCTTCATGCACTCAGCTCCAGCCTCAATCATCAGAGAAACAGCAAGATCTTCATACTGCGTGCATGTCCCTAACAGAGGACCCCTCTGTGTATACCAACCTGGTCATTTAAGGTGTTACCATTTCCCCAAGGGATAGCCCTTTGGACAGCAACCTTTGGATATATTCTCTCTATCAACAGAAATCTTAAGAATGAAGAGTGTCAGGCTACTGCTGTTTTATTACCAAGTTCCCAGCTGAAGGTGCTAATTAAAATTCTATTGTTTGGGGATAAGTAGCATCAGAATCTGCCAAATAACAGGTTTTTATAAAAGTCAAGTGGAAAAGTATCTGCGTTAGTCAGTTGCGTATAAATTTTTCCTCAGGAGCACCTTTTAGAAGTCACCAAGTGGAAAATCACCAGAAAGGAGTTTAGTGAGGCCTGGTTCCTGAGTCATTGCCCTGCAGATGTAATTCCCAATCTTGCATGATTAGGAAAGATCAGAGGGTGATGGAGCAAAGAAAGCAGGTTTGGGGTAGGATAGAGATCAGGGAGAGAAGTTGTTGAAAAGAAACCAAAATTGTTTTCAAAGCTCTTCCAGCAACTTTCTTTGGGGTGTCTTGGAAAATAATGTCTTCTTCCCTGATAATTAAGGCCGATCAGTTTATTATTTAGCACATCCTAATTTGAAATACTTGAAACTCCAATATTAAAGTTAACTTTTCTTCTCTGGGTTTCTGCCTATTCACGCTTTTAGAGAGTTTTGTTGTTACATTATTGAAACTTGCTTTGATAGTCTTAAAAATTTCCTGAAGACCGAAAGTATTCCTTGGGTTCTGGACCAAGCTCATCCGGGATTCCTAACCTCAAGAGATGCTGGCTTTTGGAGGAAGGCTTGTTCAACCCCACTCAATGGTACAGACAAAACTCGCACAGAGGGAGGGTTGCCAAGATAGCCCTAAACGGCTACATACAGGCTGTAAACTCCAGCCTCCAGCAGGTGTTCTGCAACAATACTGCAAGCCATCTGTCTGATAGGCACCGTTCTAAAAGTGCGCTGCTAACCTGTACTTGCAGTCAGTGGGATTCCTCCAGATCAAGGATAGGACATTGGTCTTGTTCTCCAGGAGCGTGACTGGGGCTGGATCACAGACAAAATGTATCCTTCGGTGTGTCCCTTTTGGAAAAAAAAAAAAAGAAACCCAAACTCCTTCCCAGTTTACTTATTTATAGGATGTCTGGTACTTTCGCTGAAGCATTCCGATTTTCACGCGCCCCCACTGCTTGGCGAGGTCCCTACCTCGGCTGCGGGTGGGGCGTGGGCGAGCCAGTGGCGCGGCAGGAATCCGGTCCCTCTGGGACCCAGCGGAACGCGCATCCTCGCGGAGCCCTCCGGCTGCGGCGCCCCCGCCTCGCCGCGGGCCGGCCAATCAGAAGCCGCCTTTGCGCAGCCGCGTGTCCCTCAGACCAGCCCTTTCAGCCGGCGTCTCCGGCTATTTAAAGGCCCGCGCGGGGGCCGAGCGGCATGGTCTTCGGGAGGGGGTGTGTGGAGCTCCGTCGTCATGGCCAGCCACCTCGTGCTCTACACCGGCGCCAAGATGCCCATCGTGGGGCTGGGCACCTGGAAGGTAAATGCCCTGGGGCGGGGGCGCGCCCACGGCTCTCCTCGGGCTCAGCGCGGCCTGGGGCGGTGGGGACCCGCCGTGACCCGGAGCGGCCCCCGCCGAGGACGCCCGGCCTCCCAAGGAGCCATATTTGGGCGGGCCGGGCCCTGGCGGGACGGGGTGGCCCCCGCGGGGGCCCGGGGGCTCGGGTGGGGGACCGCTGCTCTAGACGCTGGGTGGCTGGGATCCCCAGGCCGCACTTGGAATCCGGTCCCGGCTGGAAAATCACGGAGGGGGGTTTCCCGAGCGCCGGGGGCGGGAACCGGGAGAGGCCGGGCGATGCTGGGGCCCAAAGGGGTGTGGGGCGCCGCCGGTCGCCGTCGTTTCGCGTCTGAACCGCACCTGTGGGACCTGCGTCTTTGTCTCTCGTTTAAATAGTTTTATTCTTAATGGTTTCCGTTTCTGCTCTCTCAGGGATGAGCACTCAGATTAAGCCCGGAGGCTGCAGGTAATTAAATTAGCGGCCGCGAGTTGGCCCAGGATGCATCTGTCTCCGTGTCCCCAAACACGCGACGCTGACCCCTTGAAGCCGAGCTTGCCTCTCGGGGTCGAGGGGGTTGTGGGGGGGCGGTTGTCGTATGCGGGGCAGACCAGAGAATCTGGTCACCGATGGTGACCGCCCAGAGAAAACTGTGCCCCGGCCTCAGTATTTACTGTCTGAGGAAACCTTAACACCGCTGAAATCTTTCTGCAGCGTCCCCAAGAAATGGCTAGGAATAAAAAGGCTAGCCTGATGACCTGAGAAGTAGGGAGCACAGAAGGGTGGTGTTATGGGCACTGGGACAAAACCCGGTGATTTTCAAAGCTCCTTATAAGTTCGTTTTTGGGGGGCATTGTATATTAACATTCTACAGCCGTGGCCCAGGTTTTCCCAGGAACTTTGAGTGTGGGCCTGGGCATTGGATATTCACACACTGATAAGGAAACCGGAGATAGAGGATTGAGGGCACCCTTAAATGGTTTGATCTAGAACAGAGGGTGGGGTTTACCTCTGCCCTAAAAGCTGCAGCTGAAGATAAATCAATATAGGAAGTAAGAAAAAGGCCATAGAATTGCTTCACACAAAGTGTTTCTTGGCCAGAGTAATCAGAGTGTGTGTAATTTGTGCGTCCCTCAAGAAGTCCAGTGACAGCTCTAAGGGTGTCATTGAATTATGACCGTGATACCAAGTTAAATTTCAGCTGTTGAAGGTTATTATCTTGGAATGGATATGAAAAGACACTTTCTTGACAATAGTAAATTATTATAGTTTGTATAATGATGTAGGCACGCACAGACGTAAGCATATAACTAGAACAAAAGATCCACAAAACACTACTTTACTAGGTGGGATGAATTCCAATATTTTATTCTGTTTTGTGTTTTCAAAAATTTGGTTCCTGACCTTGGCTCATCGTTTGACAATTACTGTTCTAGGGTAAATAAGGAATAAAAGTTCTTAGAAAGGTTTAAAATTCTTTTAATTTAATTCTTTTAAAGATTTACTTATTTAGAGAGCATGCAAGCAGGGGCGGACAAAGAGGGAGAGAATCCTTAAGCAGACTCTCTGTTGAGCTCAGAGCCCAATGTGGGGCTCCATCCCAAGACCTTGAGATCGCCATCTGAGCTGAAACAAAGAACCAGACACTTAACTGACTGAGCCACCCAGGCGTCCTTATTTTTATTTTTATTAAAAAAAAAAAAGATTTTATTTATTTATTTGACAGAGAGGGGGATCACAAGTAGGCAGAAAGGCAGGCAGAGAGAGAGGGGGAAGCAGGCTCCCTGCTGAGCAGAGAGCCAGATGCGGGGCTTGATCCCAGGACTCTGAGATCATGGCCAAAGGCAGAGGCTTTAACTCACTGAGCCACCCAGGCGCCTCTATTTTTATTTTTTACTGAGAGGGCACACATGCCTGGGTGGCTCAGTTGGTTAAGTGGCTGCCTTCGGCTCAGGTCATGATCTCAGCGTCCCGGGATCGAGTCCCACATTGGGCTCCTTGCTCGGCAGGGAGCCTGCTTCTCCCTCTGCCTCTGCCTGCCTCTCTGTCTGCCTGTGCTCGCTCTCTCTCTCTCTAATAAATAAATAAAAATCTAAAAAAAAAAAAAAAAAAGATGGTGGCAAGGCCATGTTGCAAAAATAAATACATAAATAAAATAAAATAACATTATAAAATCTATACTTAGGTCACTCATTCTGGCACTCTGCATTCTTTGAGGGCAAGGGTAGCATCAGTCTCCTTCACAAGTATTTCCAGCGTTTCTCAACAATGCCTGGTAAATAGTAGGCACCCAAAGAAATACGTAGATAGGTGTTGAATTAATAGAAAGAAGTAAGATAACTATGGATGAGGTTTGTACAGGGTTGTGTTGAGGTGTGATGGGGAGGTAACAGTGTAACAAGTAGCACAAGTATGGGCTTAGACGGAATCCTTTTTTTTTTTTTTAAGTATAACAGATAGTATATATCATAGCTATCCCCCCTCTCCCCATATGCGTGTACATATTTTTTCACAGAAGCTGGACAAAAGAAGGGGTGACCTAAGAAACATTTGCTTATCTTTGTGAGAAGTCGGGGAGGCTCTGCAAGCGGGTACAGTTGCTTGTTCTCCTGGATCTTTCCTGTCATGGCATCTGTGTTGTACCATCCAGACCCTTTGCGGGGCTCTAGTGGTCTTCTGTCTGCTGTCGCATCAAAGGTCCTCAAATCTGCCCTTCTGTCTTTGGAGGGGAGGCTTTCAGGCAGTTGGGAGAACATCTCTGCCTCCAACCCATGTGGCTTAGAGAGTGTTTCTCCTGGGCAAGCTGGCCTTCCCCGTTAGACAGGAAGTAAACCCACCAACATTGTTTGGCCAGGAAGCCGTTAAAACAGAGATTTCTTCTGATACCCTCTTGCTAGTAAATGTTCTGACCTTGCTGAAAAATTGTTGTAGTTTGATCATTGTAACGCACCCAGGTGCAGCAAACCGAGGAGTGGAGTGCAACCGTGTTTCTTTCTTTCTTTCTTTCTTTTTTTAGATTTTATTTATTCATTTGATAGAGACCACAAGTAGGCAGAAAGGGAGGCAGAGAGAGAGGAAGGGAAGCAGGCTCCCTGCCGAGCAGAGAGCCCAATGTGGGGCTCTATCCCAGGACCCTGAGATCATGACCTGAGGCGAAGGCAGAGGCTTTAACCCAGTGAGCCACCCAGGCGCCCCTGCAACCTCGTTTCCTAACCTCTTTCCCATTTTCTCCATCCCTGCCCCACGCAGGAACCTTTGAGACATTTTTTCCTAATTGTTCCCCATGTAAAAATTAACATAAGAAATAGACTGTACTTCTGTTCATGTCCTGAGGCCCTTCAGAGGGCCACAGACGTTGTGTAAGCTAAGATTTGTTTTTTTGTGTCCCCACCGAACCAGTTTTTGCCTCTTTAAGGGTGATATCTCCCCCTTTAAGAACACATGAGGTAGAAAAAAATGTGCTGAGAAAGATTATCTGTCACAGGCTTGTAATGGCCCCAAGATCCCAGGTTTGGGGAGAGGTGCTGGCATTGGAGCTGAGACAGTAACTTGGTTTTACTGTTCACTTTCCTTCTTTCCCTGCGGGCCTCAGCCTTGTCCCTCTTCAAGTTCAAAGTTAGTTAAGTAAGTCTTCCCCAAGCAGGGCCAGTCCTGGTCCATTGCCATCTCAACCAAGTGGAGGTAGGAGTGGCTTAGAATTCAGCAGAGACTGATTCAGATTTTATTAGTTGGTCTGTGTTTGTTGCCAAGCCTGATTATGAGCTTTGATGCCAGATAGTAGCCAGATTAACTGTTTTTGTGTGATAACTCAACTAAAAGGGGGGTCAGCCCCTTATCATTTGTACCGAACTGTAAAACGAGGTAGACGGACTGATCATGAGGTTGGTTTATCTGCCCCAAACATTGAAAACACACTTTCTATTTACCGTAGATTGGACGCAAGAGGTAGCATGGATTATTCTCTGGATTCTCCCCCATGCTCGGTCTGTTGGAGCCTTAGGAGTACAGCCGACTTTAAGCCTCGTTTATACAAACCACCAGATCCCCAGTCTCCCATTTGTGCTGAGTGGGAGTGTTGGGTGCCCTATAGAGTGAGGAAGCCAGTTTGCTCAGATTTCCCTGAAGTTGATTGAGACTGTATTGTCCACTGGTTAACTTAGAAGAGGCATTAAACGCTTTTGGTCACCAAGATACCCATGTTTACTGTCAGAATACCTAACTTTTTGTTATCATGATGCTGAATTAGACACCAGAAATTTTATTTGTGAATAAGAATTAGGACAAATCAAGGCTGGGCCTCTTGCCTAATACCCATTTCTTTGTATGCTCTTCTGGCATAGGAAGGGCTTGGTAAACTACAAGCCACAGACCATTTTTGTAAATAGAGTTTTATTCGAACACACCTCACGTGTACTCATTATTTATGACTGCTGTGCTGCAGCGGCAGAGTGGGGCAGGTGCGACCCACCGCTGAGCCCACAAAGCCTCAAGTATTTCCTGTCTGGCATCTTACAGAAAAAGTTTGCCAAGTCCTCTTTTAAAAGATTCTAAGTGAATTAATCAGAAGTTGGAATACATTTTAAGAAATCACTAATGCCCAGGACGCCTGGGCAGCTCAGTTGGTTAAGCTGCCTTCGGCTCAGGTCATGATCTCAGGGTCCTGGGATGGAGTCCCACATCGGGCTCCTTGCTCGGCGGGGAGCCTGCTTCTCCCTCTCCCTCTGCCTCTGCCTGTGTTCGCTCTCTCTCTCTCTCTCTAACAAATAAATAAATAAAATCTTTAAAAAAAAAAAACACTAATGCCTGTTACACTAGCTTCTGGTTGAAATGACGTACTTAAACACTTAAAATAGAAAATTATATTGTAAGACCACTTGTATGTAAACAAACCTAATAATGAAAAATGAGTTTCTCTTAGACGCCAGTTAAGTTTCTCTGAAGAAAAGCTGATTTAATTGGAAGAGGTTAAATAATGTTTTTGGGGACAGCTTTTCTGTGATCATGGTACTTTTAAAGGCTTTAGAGGTTGATGACGGTGTTTCTTTATTAAATCTAAGTTCACATCAGAAGTTATGGTTTCCTACTCCTTAGTCTAGGATTATCATTGGCACACTGTTCTCATACATCTTGCCCAGGAATTTTTTTTCCCTAAGGTAAAGTTTCCTTTGGTCCCATTCCCCCTACCTTCATTGCAACATAATACCTGCTAACTAGAGAATTTTTTTTTAAAAATACATCAAAAAGAACACAGTCCCCTCTCTCCAGAAATCCCCATGATTAATTCTACAAGGGATTCAGCTCTGAAATACTTTTGTTTTTTACCACTGACGCCGTTTTATAACCTGGTTGAGCCTTGCAGAGGGAATAGGTAAAAGTAATAGGTAAGAGCTACATGTAAAGGGGAAGATAATTAGGTTTTTTTTTTTTTTTAACTTTATTTAAGCTTTATTTAAACATATGATGTAACCCCACCACCCTCACCCAACCCCTCTTCCCCCCACCCCCCTCAGTTTGTTTTATGACATTAAGAGTCTCTTTTGGTTTTTCTCCCTCCCGATCCCATCTTCTTTCATTTTTACTTTTCCTACCACCTTAACTCCCAACCCGTTGCATCTCCACTTCCTCATATCAGGGAGATCATGTGGTAGTTGTCTTTCTCCAGTTGACTTATTTCGCTAAGCATAATACGCTCTAGTTCCATCCATGTCATCGCAAATGGTAAGATTTCATTTCTTTTGATGGCTGCATAGTATTCCATCGTATATATATACCACATCTTCTTTATCCATTCATCTGTTGATGGACATCTAGGTTCTTTCCATAACTTGGCTATTGTGGACATTGCTGCTATAAACATTCGGGTACACGTGCCCCTTTGGATCACTACGTTTGTATCTTTAGGATAGATACCCAGTAGTGCAATTGCTGGGTCATAAGGTAGCTCTATTTTCAATTTTTTGAGGAACCTCCATACTGTTTTCCAGAGTGGTTGCACCAGCTTGCATTCCCAGATAATTAGGTTTTTAAAGTGTGTGTGTCTAAAGGGGGGGCCACTAATATGATCTGAGTTGGTATCAGCTGGTTGCAAGTGTTAGAGGAGATAGGCCTATCTTGTGGAGATGGTGGGGGCCCCGGGGGCTGAGAATTCTCACTGCTGTCCATTGATGCCGTGTCCACTGAAGCCGTCAGCGCAGACTGTTGTCAGGTTGCTGTCTGAGCCAATGCTCTCTGGAGCTCAAAGGTCCAAGAGAGTTGGGCATGCATGGGTTTGCCTAAGTCACAGGGCAGATTATTGGCAGAATCGAGTCAAAACATGAGTTAGTCTGTAGGATTTGTACAGTTGGGTCATCTGTGATTTGAATGTTTCCTGTAATGGTTTTTTGCAGATTTCCTGTGAAATGTATGGAAATATACTTTCATGATTTATTTTCTTTTCAAAGTTGCAGTTTGGACCACTCCCCTGTGTTTGCATTCATAAATGCAGACCTGAGATGGAGAGGCGGTATAATCGTGTACTAGCATTGCCAAGTTTATTGTGTGATTTTTCACCGTAACTTAAATTGGCTGATTCGTTAGTGGTAAGAGAAGTTTGTTGAGTCTCTTTCTGGGAAGGGTCAGGCTGAGATGATTAGTAGTATAATTCGTGGACTCTGGTACATTTTCATTCCAAAGAATGATCTTTCCAAGCCCAGGACACTTATCCTTTCACTGACCAGTGTCTTGTGCCTCTTAGGGTCCCCACAGGGGGTCAGACCTCTAGGCAGAGCATGGCTCTAAGGTCCTTCTGCCGAGGTTTGAGTCCTGACATCTTTGACTGTGTGATCATGGGCCCATTGACTCCCCTCTCTGTGCCTTACTTTTCCTCACTGTAGAGATAACAGTGTCTGTTGGGCTTGTGATAGATTCAGTGTATGAATGTATTGAAGACTGGCAAAAATGGGTCCGTCGTTTCAGTTTGAGCCTGTGTGGGCCAAACACCCCACTTGTCTGTTTCCATTCGGTGACATGATCTGCCCTGGCACAAGCCTTCTGGTAACCAGGACATCTGTTCCAGGGTCAGCCCAGGGGGCGGCCATCATCCCCCCCCCGCCCGTGGCAGAGCACGTGGCCCCTTGTGGCCTTCCCCGTGGCTGCAAAAGGTGTCCCTCAAAAGGGGAGGCTGGCACACAGCTCCCATTCTCAGGAGTCTTGTCACAGATTGCTACAGCTCACGCACGTTGAATTTATAAAATGTCCAACAGTCCTCGCACCTGCTTTTCTTTACCCTTGGAAAGCAGCGTGGCCGGCGCCCCAGCACATGTGTCCTTAGCTGATCTCTTGGTCATCTCTGCCCATGGCTTCTCTGAAAATATAGCGTGAACTTTTTTTCAGTTTTGTGTGACTCTTTCGGCAGCCTTAATCGTGCTAGTTTACGCTTTTCTGGCTCCAAGGAGCTGAATAACCAGCTCCATGTTGGGCAGAATAAGTATGTTTAAGGTCGGGATTCGTGGGCCTGCAGGATGCCCTGGGGCGTACCAGCGTTGAGGCTATATGATGTCACTAGGAGCAGTCTCTCTCCACCCTCCTGTCTCTCAGCCCTGTTCTCTTCAAGTAGCTCTTGGCTCCATTCCCCCAGCACCGTGACCCCAGCAGAACAGGAGCTCGTCTAGTTCCAGAGACTGAGTCTCACGGGCCTGGTTTGGGTCATGCCACTGCCTTTGTACCATTTGCTGTGACAGATGGAACGTGTGGCCAGGCTGGGCCTGGGGAATGTGCCTGCCCCCTGCCCCATCCCTTGAATCTTGAGTGGTGGGGAAGGCTGCTCTCTTCGGTCCTCTAGGGAAAAAGGAGGTCAGTCATCTGGAGATGTACCCTCTCTTGCACCTGAGCTTAGCAACCGGCCCCTGCTCCCTCCTTTGGGGGTGAACAGGCTCAGTGTGCCAACAGGCTCTGGCCATACACTTGCTCCCACTGGCTCATAATCTACTACCCACCCCCACTGGGCCTGTTAACAACAGCTGATGTCAGAACAGCCAATGTCTGCAGCTGCTCATAGCCCTGGGGAATTTTCCTTTTCATTCCCTTCTCCCCCAGCTCTCTGGAGGAATGCTCTGTATTCATGCCACAGTCTGTTGCACATGTGTGTATTTTTCGCCTCTCTGGTCTGAGTAGGATCAGTGAGGAGATGGAGTGAACATCCATGTGGTCAGTCCGGGTGCTGGTGGAGCTTGAAGGCTGTGGAGGGGTCGCCTCCTCCCCGACAGCCCAGCTCTGCCCTGTCCTGGTCATGGAGGTGGTCGTGTGGCTTGGGTTTGCATAGCTCATCAGTGTCTTTGCAGCTCTGCCCACACTTTATTGATGCCCATTTCCCCTCTCCTCCCAACTCCCTTCTGTCTGCTGGCATCTCAGAAGGACCGTCTCCCACCCTGCCTCTTAGAGCAGGTTCTTATGTGGTTGCAAAGAAAGTACCTGCCTTTGAGTCTGTATCTGTAAGGTTCTTGACTTTACCATCATCTCCCAAAACTGCTGAAAAACGAGTGATTGCCAGTGTCCGACTCCACACCCAAAAGGAGAGAGGAAAGCATGGGCGTTCAGTGACAGCTCAGAAACCAAATGGGCATTGGGTAAATATTTACAGCAGTTATTAAAATACTCTGAGCTATTTGAAGGAAATGGCATCCCTTATTGTCTTGGGAACCTAAAAGATTCAGATAGGGTGTTTTTTGTTTTGTTTTTATATGGTGGTTTGTAAATCAACAGATGTAAAGAAGCCAGGGAGACCGCTCTGGCACGTGGTTTTAGGGTGGGCTGCAGTGAAGTGGTGGCCTGAGGATCCTCAGGTGGAATCGAGTGGCCTTTTACCTTGATCCCACTGCCCACCCCCCTCCGCCCGGCGCTAGAGCCGATGGTTTAGGAAGCTCTGGGAAGCCACTGGCCATCCACAGCCGCAGCCGTGGGAGAGGGGCGGGAGCTTCAGCGGGAGGTTCACGCTGCCCTTCTTTCTTCCTGGGTTGCTTTGTTGTTGATTTGAACTCCGTGCCTTCCGGTCCTTTTCCTTTCAGTCCCCTCCAGGCAAAGTGACGGAGGCTGTGAAGATCGCCATTGACCTCGGCTACCGCCACATCGACTGCGCTCACGTGTACCAGAACGAGAATGAGGTGGGGCTGGCCATCCAGGAGAAGCTCAAGGAGCAGGTGGTGAAGCGTGAGGACCTCTTCATCGTCAGCAAGGTGCTGCTCTGCAGGGCAGCCTGGGCCACAGGCCTCT
>ML111626.1:32890-43794 GCA_003697995.1 Taxidea taxus jeffersonii
TTTTTTAGAACTTCGCTTTTAAAGATCCAGGTCTGCGAAGGGCTGTCATTGACCCTGTGCTCTTGTAACAACAGCACGGGAAGGAATACTTCCCGCTGGACGGGGAAGGCAATGTGATTCCCAGCGACACCAGTTTTGTGGACACGTGGGAGGTAAGGCAGTTGCCGACTCGGTCTTCTCCCTCTTTGCCGGTATCTTTCTCCTGTGAGCGATCTGCTCTGCCGTGTCTTCCCCTGCATTTTGGTGTGCGGTCACCTTTTTTGCCCTTCCTGTCTTCTTAAAGCCAGCCTGGCTCTTGTCTTGGTGTCTCTTGGCTTCTCTGAGTGTAGCTGCCGGTGCCGGTGAGTAAGGGCAGGACCCGCTAAACTGACTGGAGTCAGAGATGCTTTTCTCATTCCTGTCCTCTGGGGCACATGTCAGAAGCAAGCAGCCCCTCTTCCGTTGGTAGGCCATGGAAGAGCTGGTGGAGGAAGGGCTGGTGAAAGCTATTGGAGTCTCCAACTTCAACCACCTCCAAGTTGAGAAGATCTTAAACAAACCTGGCTTAAAATACAAGCCGGCGGTTAACCAGGTAAACATGGGCCGGGGAAGGCGTGTGTGGGAGGCTGTTTGGTTGCTCTCTCAACCTGGCAGTCACTTCCGGTCTGCGTCCCCCAGGGAGCAGCCTGGAGGCAGGTCCCAATTTGGGATTGAGAATGATGATGACCCATCCGGGAGCCACACTTGCAGGAGAGACGGGGTGTGAGCCTGGCTTGTGATGACTCAGGCTCTCCGGGATTGTCAACGTGGGGCCCATCACAGTTGATAAATTGGCCAAAGCCAGAACAAACCCTTAGGGCCCATGGCCACAACCCATGATAACAACATTATTGTTACTCATGTCAAAGACACTTGCTGGGAAACGTGGACTGTTGTTCCAGCTTATCTGGGAGCTCAGGCGTTGGTTATACATCATTTTCTGCTGGGGAGGGGCTTCCTGTATGTCCCCAAACTGCCCACATGCCACCCCTAGCCCTCCGTTTGCATCTGCAGATCGAGTGCCACCCGTACCTCACTCAGGAGAAGTTAATCCAGTACTGCCAGTCCAAGGGCATCGTGGTGACGGCCTACAGTCCCCTTGGCTCTCCCGACAGGCCTTGGTGAGGTTCCCACTGGATTGTGTCCATCAGTGAAGGTTGGAGATGGCTAGAAGGAAAAATTCAGCATCAAGGAAAATGCTTCTGGTGCCACTTTGCAGACCTACCCAGGAGCCTCTCGTTGGGTTTCCTGGTTGTTCTTTCTAGTTCTAGTTGTTCTTTCTCATCTAGCAAGATGGCCGCTCTTTTTCCCAAGGATTGGGAGTTTGTACCTGAGCTTCAAATCAGGAGGAGACCGGTGGGCTGCCTTCAAAGGCCGATGGGAGTTAGAGCCACCGGCTGTCCTTGAGTGGATGTGAGGCTGGGTACTCACACAGGCCATCTTTCTATCTCCAGGGCCAAACCTGAGGACCCTTCCCTGTTGGAGGATCCCAGGATCAAAGCTATCGCCGCCAAGCACAATAAAACCACAGCACAGGTACCGTCCTCTCCACACAACCGTGACTGTTCCCCGAACTCCCTGCATTCGTAGTGGTCCCCTTGAGTGGGGTGGGAGAGGTGACCACGCCCAGCCAAGCCCTCCCTGGAAATGCGGCTTGAGGTCCTGGAGCGGGTGGTAGACAGGAGGGTGCACAGACTAGGAAGCCAGAAGATGCCCACGTGGTGGGGACGGGGTTGCGGGCCTCCTACCTCCACAGGCCGCCCCGGGGGCCACGTTTGCGGATGGAGATGGGACGCTCCTCTCCCTGCTCACAGGAGGGCACTCAGTACCAGCCGCCTGGGAAATGTTTTTCTCCCAAGTGGTAGGATGGCTTCCTCCTTGTGACCAGGACACCTGGGAGACACAGCAGCACGTGGCATGACTCGGGGGACCCTGACCTCTCTGAGCCTGTTTTCTCACACGATGTTCTGCAATTTCCGTCTTTGGGGAGTGGATGTAGATGAGACTAAGTGACATGATACTGTAGGTTTTGGTGTACGTACACACTCGGCTCCTCTCTTCACAGGTTCTGATCCGGTTCCCCATTCAGAGGAATTTGGTGGTGATCCCCAAGTCCGTGACACCCGAACGCATTGCTGAGAACTTTCAGGTAAGATCCTGGCTGGTTGGCCAGGGTTTTTTCAGTAGAGCAGGACAGAGGGCCTCTCCTCTCATGCCTGGACTGTCCTGTGTGGGACCCCCACCATCTGGTCACCTCTCCGAGAGCCGGCTGGTGGAGACAGCAAGTGAGCACATTTGCCCACAGAGGTCACCAGCGTGTGTCCGGCAGGCTTGCTTTCTGGACATTTTGACATGAGGGCCTTCCTTGTCCCCACGTGCGCCGCCCCTCCCAGGCTCACTGGCTGCTGGCCTCCCCGACGGCCGAGTTCTTCCCCGTCAGCCTGCGGCCCTCATGGGAATGGTTCCCCTCCTGACGGACCTTTCTTGTCCTCTGGCTGTTCGGGGCTGCTTAGGCCCATCTCAGATACCATCTCTGACACACCCTTCACCTTTCGGCCCCCAGCTGGACTTCATTCTCAATTTCTCTGGCCCCTCTGAGGGTCGTGTAGCGTCTCCCTCCAGCATGCTACCGATCGGTCCGTGTGTGGGGGTTGTTGCGTGACCTCTTACCTTCGCTTCGGTGTAAACGGAGGCGGAGACGCTTGTGATCCGTCATTTTCTTCCCACCTGTGCTCGTCACAGAAATGCTCAGCACTTCTGTGGTTTTGACAGTCACGAAATGGACTAAAAAGTCCCATTTTACTCGGAGGCTCCAGAGGGGAGGGCCTGTCTTGTTCCGTGCAGTATCCCGGCGGCCCGGGGGCCTTCTGTGAAGAAACTGCAGTTCCGTTTCTCGGACACTTGTCTTCCTGCCCTCCCCACTCAGGGCAGCCTCTCCTCAGCGGCCGCGCCCAGAGCTGTTTGGCTACTTTGTATTCTGGGTTTGACCTTTGAAGAATTTACTGCATTTTTTTTTTTTTCTTTTGAGGTCTTTGACTTCGAACTGAGCAGCGTGGATATGAGCACCTTGCTCAGCTACAACCGGAACTGGCGCGTGTGTGCCTTGGTGAGGTGAGGGCGCGCGGGGAGGGGAGCTAAGGCCGCAGCACGAGGGAAGCTCCCAGAGGCCGTGAGGTCCGCGTCCCGTTAGCAGTGGTTCCCGCCGGTGCACGCCGCCTTGCTTTCTCACCCGTGCACAGTGGGAAACGCTTGAACCCACGTCAGCTGAACTGCACACAGCCAAGGGGAAAACGCCAAGCGATCGGTGCTAGATCTCTCCTCCCACCCCAGTGGCACTGTTGGCCTAACCTGCAGCAACTACACATTTTAGCATTAATTTTCAAATGTCAGCAGCTCCTCTGAAACCAGGTGATCCATGGGGCTCCTGGCCCACTTTCGTGGGAGAATTCATTCGCACGTGACTCTTACCTCATACTGACGTAATCACAGGGGTGCAGTAGGAAGACTGTGGTGCTTGAGGCTGAGGAAACCTCTCGACCCCTCCCTTCCAGCTGCGAATTCGCTGGCTTCTTGTATTCCCTGCGATTTGTAGTGTGGAAACTGAGGGAGGTGACAAGGAAGGTTGTTGTGTCTCTCTCCCCCACCCCCGCTTCTCCTACAGTACAGTACAGTAACCAAAGTTTAAAACTCAATTTCTCTGCGTTTTAAGAAGAAACCTCCGTTTTGGCAGTGGGGACCAAGAGCTTCCTTTCTCGCTATGTGTATGGCGTCTCTTTCTTCCCCATTCCCCAGCAGTTAGTCCTCTGAGCAAGACTTGGACCTGCCCTGAGGTGGGGTCGGGTGCCAGCCTCCTCTCTCCTGCCTCTGCTCCTTCTCAGTGCGGTTGGCAGCGCTGGTGGCCCCCCCGCCCCTGCACCTGTCCCCCGGCTCTGCCTCCTGGGCAAGACTCTCTCCTGCGCTTGGGTGTGACTGTGCCTGTGAGCACGTGGCCATCACAGACATCACAGGCCACTAACAGCATATCACTGGCACTGGCACACCAGGCCATTTCTGATGTCCCTGGTTGTGTTCAGGTTTAACCTTTAGGCACTAAGATCCTTTCTGAACCAAGTGGGTAAGAGAGAGAAAAGTGAATCATTCGCCAGGTGATGTCTGTTCTCCTGTGAGAGTCTCAGTATCATTCATTCACTTCCCACTGCTGACACAGCATATTGGAGCTCTCGGGGCTGACAGACCGCAGTGGTTTTCCAACGGTCCCTTTTCCCTTATATTCCCTCCTCCAGTGCCACTTCAGAAATAGCTGTCGGATGAGTCTGGGGGCTGCTTATGCGTAATGGGGACGGTTTGGGGCTGGAGTAGGGAGGGAGAGGCTGGCTCCCACATTCTCAGCTCACTTAGGAAGCTTTCTCACTAGACATACACGTCCTTTGCCTCTTTTTGGCAGTTACTGCTCTGGTGAGCCTCTGTTGCTGAGGGCAGGGTCCTGTTACTCAGGCTTGATGGGAGGCCAAAAAAGGGGCAGACTATGGGGATATTTTGAGTAACTCCAAATCTTTGAGCGTTCTGGGCCCTATGCTGGGTTCTCCCTGGGCCTTTCACACTATGCCCAGCCAGCCTTTCCATTGTGAGTGCCAGAACTTGTCCCAGCATGAGCCATTGGCCATGTTCATACATACTCACCCCGCCTCTCTCTTCCCCTCTCTCTCCTCCTGTGTCCCACTCTGCACTGCTCTGTGGGGCTCCCTTCAGCTCCCACCGATCCCAGGCAGCTTCTGTGTCCTCAGAGCACTGGCTCTGTCACACGCAGACTCCTGACTCCTCTCTGGCCACCCTCTTACTGTTTCAGACTGTGGGATACTCTGGTCCTGCCAGTTAGCCTGAGTGACCAGGAAGCAGGAACTGTGTCTTGGTACCCTGCTTGCCTCAGGCACGGTGCTGGGCACACAGGGAGGGTGGGGTCCATCACAGGTGCCAACTGATGACGGCCCATGGTAGAGGAGCCTGGAGGGGGGCTGTGGGGGCCCCCAGCACAGACTCATGACCTGTAGTCTGGACACTGGCTCGTCTCTGAGGCCTGTATTTCTGCCTATAATAAGACCCTCACCATTGCTTTCGGTCATCTCTTATGGTTGAAATCCCTTCCCTTGTAAAGCTAACATGTTCCTTCTTTTCTCCCGACAGCTGTGCCTCCCACAAGGACTATCCCTTCAACACGGAGTTTTGAAGCTCTCGGTGCCTTTTCCCCCTCCAGGTGACCTGCCGCTGTGTTCCCCAGGTCACTTCCCCTGTATGTAGTGTAGTGTGGCCTCTGCCTTTCCTGGTGGGTCAGCGGCCTGCGGCCAGGCCAGTGAAGGCTCGGCCCGCTTGGTGTCGGGTCTGAAGAGCAGTATCAGTAGGTTAGAAGCTTCCTCCAGTTCTCTTTGCCCTTCTTCCTGTCCAGCTGGGAAAGTAGAACCTTAGTACTCTTTCCTGACCAAGTTGAATCTACAGAGTTGAAATAGCGCCACTAACAACTGGATTTCGGCTGTCGGGAACTATTGTAACCCTTTCATCCAGGCTTCCTGCTTCAAATAAAAAGTTATTTTGTGAACTTGTTGCAGTTTCATTTTGATTTATCGAAACAGTGTACCACCTCTGTCTCACTCAGCCTTCATCCCCTCTGTAACTGTGAAGCAGGTACTCAGCAACAGGAAGGCATACCTGACAGCTCTCCCTCTAGCTGGGGACCCTTTGCCCCAGTACTTTGCCCCTTTAGCTTTAGGGAGGTTGGTCTTACCTGGGTGCACATTTGAGTCACCCGGGGAGCCTTTAATGCTAGTGATGCCTGGATCTCACCCCTGAGGACCCATCCGACTGGCCCAGGGTGTCACCAGGCCCCCGAGAGTTTGCAGGCTCCCCAGGTGTTCCTACTGCACAGCCAAGGCTGAGAGCCACCGGTTTAGGGCTGAGAGGGGATGGCAATCCATGTGTCACTTCACAAGTTACTTTGTTTTCCCTCCTGTGCACGAAGCCCAAAGTCCTATGTTTTCTAAGCAGCACTCTTCACAAAGGACTGCTTTCATGAAGCTCATGGTCTAGATGAGAGGGAAGAAGGGAAACATCAGCGAATGGCATCTGGGTGAGCTCCGGCCACCGGAACAAACGCTGTAGACTGAGCCAAAGAGACATTTGTCCCTCCCAGTTCTGGAGGCCCGGTTAGGGGGCCAGCCGGGTCTGGTTCTGGTGAGAGCCTTCTTCCTGGGTTGTAGATGGTCCCCTTTATGCAAGTAAACTTCTGTTTTTAACGTTTACGAATGCTGTTGCTTATTTTTTATTGCATTTCCTTTCCCGGAATTAGATTGACAAAGGCTGGGAAAGGCATGAGCTAGGTAAGAGTTGACTTTGGGTTTCATGGAGTTAATGGCTTGGTTGCTGACTTCTTACTGGATGACGGTAGCTCCTACAGGTTATGTTCACTGCTGGGCAGGTTACCCACAGGTAAAATGTACCCCCCAGGGCTTTAGGGAATTGGGCAACAGTGGTTGCTGGGCCTCCCCCAGGGATGCAGGAGAGAGCCAGCCCCTGCATGGCAGGGTTTGGGCCAGATGGACTCAGAGCCCCACCGGCTCCCTGCCACCCAGAGGCTGCCCTTCTTCCAGCTGCTTGTTCCTCACAGCGGTCCAGCTTCCCCTGTCAGGTCAGCAGGTCCCGTCTTACCCCACGTCAAGTTGCAGACCTCCGCAGTCACCCTCTTAATCAACAAGAGCACACTGTTGTTTTCTTGTAATTTGAGTCAAATAATCTCTGACCTCGTACCCACCCTATTTCTTCAGTTAGCCCAGAGCTGGCCTTAACAGGCTTCGGAAAAACTTAGGGTGATCACTAGTAAGTACGTGATGCCAGTGTGCTGGATCCCTGCTTTAAGAACACGATCAAAATAAGATAATTTGGAAGTCAGGGGTGCCTGAGTGACTCAGTAGGTTAAGCCTCTGCCTTCGGCTCAGGTCATGATCTCAGAGTCCTGGGGTCAAGCCCCACATCGGGCTCTCTGCTCAGCGGGGAGCCTGCTTCCCCCTCTCTCTCTGCCTGCTTGTGATCTCTGTCAAATAATAAATAAAATCTTAAAAAAAAACACCAAAAGATAATTTGAAGGTTAGCAAGAAGCACAAACAAGTTAAAAAAAGGCCCTGTTCTGGCCTTGGTCCCTACTTTGTAGCAGAGACTTGGTTCCTATCTAAGAACATGTCCCTGAGAAGTCTTCCCAGGGGTGGGGATGGGGAAGAGAATGAAAGCTTCTTGATTAAAGAACTCCTGCCTTTTAAAGATTCAAAAGGGGTATGGGGGGCCATCAATGGCCCTGACGCAGGTGAGCGTCCCGGCTTGCTGGTGCTGGAATGTGGCGCGAAGGAGCATAGGTGTGGCAGAGCAGAAAGACACGGGGTGGGGGGCCCAGAGAGGGGTGCTGCCTTCCCAGTGCGGAGCCCCCTCCTCCCTTCCCATGGTGCAACTAAAACCCCCGACAGCTTTGCTCATTCCTGGGTGGGGGTGGGGGGGGCGGGTTTCTAATCCTGCCTCAGCACTCAGGTGGACTTGTTGCCAATGAAGTGACTCTCCAGGGGCCAAGGCTATGGGAGTTCTAGAACAATAGAGCCAGTCCCATCTCTGAGGACCTTTGCCAGGGCCTCCAAACACATTCACAAAATAGTTAGACTTTTACCAAAACAAAGTTCCAGCCAAGGAGTAGAATTGTTAAGAAGATAATGAGACCCACTGAAGGACAGAACTAAATTTAACTGAATCACATAGGCGATTAAGACCCGCACTTGAAAATCTCTCTGAACAATGCAGACTTGATTTCAAACAGGGCAGTTTCTCAAGGGCCAGTTTCACAGAGCACGGTTTCTCAACACTGTCCTCTTTGCATCGGCACAGTTGTCGAACGAGCTGCTTTGTGCAATGTCTGGGGTGCTCCCCGGAGGGATCCGGGAGCTGGGCAGCCAGGAGCAGCATGGTCCTCGCTGGGTCCAACCCCGGAAGGCTACCTCAGGGGGGCAACAGGGACTACCTTTGGGGGTTCATGGCTCCCTGGGACCCAGCTCCAGGTTACACCTCGTCTTTCTGTCCCTTGAAGGCATTTTCTAGCTGTGTTCCAAGGATTCCTGGGTCTTCAGGATCCTAAAGGAAGCTCGCCTTCCCTCTCCCCGTCCCTCAACAGAGTTTGGCTACAAGAGGGGGAAGCAACAGATGGCTTCTCAGGTCCTCTTCAACCCAACACTCAAGCTGGGCCAGTCGGAGCAGAAGTCTCTGCTTTCCTTCTCTTTCTGTCCACAGGGCCTACAACAACGGGGTCAGGGCACAGAGCCGGCTCTGTGTGAACGAGTGACCAGATGAACAACGAGCTTTTCTGAGAGCAACGAGTTATGACAACCTCCTAGTGTGAAATCAGTGCATTTCCGACCCAAAGAGGGGCTGAAACTGTGGCCTGGGATCCACGAAAGAGGCAAAGGGTTCTATAGATGCAGATGGACCCAAGACTTCCTTGCAGCTCTCTTCCTCCTTTTTTTTTTTTTTTAAGATTTTATATATTTATTTGACAGACAGAGATCACAAGTAGGCAGAGAGACAGGGAAGCATGCTCCCTGCTGATGCGGGGCTCGATCCCAGAACACTGGGATCATGTCCTGAACTGAAAGCAGAGGGTTTAATCCACTGAGCCACCCAGGCGCCCCAGCTCTCTTCCTCCTAATCCACGACTCTGGCAAACAGGTTAGCTTTCCGGCCTTGATTTCCCCAGTCTACAAGATGCCTACCTCCTAGTGGTCATGGGGATTGAATGAGGTGTATGGAACGTAAAACCCATTATCCTGGGCCTTGCCCACACCACTCAGTACTTGCTTGCCCTTATTCTTACAACAGAACATTGGCAACAGGGGCAAATCCGTCCTTTCCCTCACAGCCTGCGGCTGGTGCTGGGGGATGGAGCTCTGCCCAGAGAGCAGCGCTCTCTCCATGGCCTTGACTCTGGCCACATCACACACAGAAAGGGCAACACTTGATACACTTCTCAGGGGGCAGCACACTGTGGGCCCTTGTTTCTAATCTCAGGGACAGTACGTCCTCCAAGAAGAACAGACTCTGAAAAGAATGCTGATGGACGCCTGTGTGGCTCAGTCAGTTAAGCATTTGACTCTTGATTTTGGCTCAGGTCATGATCTCAGGGTTGTGAGATCGAGCTCCGCATCTGGCTTGTGTTGTGGGTGGGGCCTGCTTAAGATTCCCTCTCTCTTCCTCCACCCCTGCAAAAAAAAAAAAGAAAGAAAGAAAAAAGAAAAGAAAATGCTGCATATGTGTTTGTTAGAAGTATTTTTTTGTATGGATAGATGAAATCATTGAGTGTTGGAGCTCATCTAATCTAAATTATTTTTGGCTGCAGACTTCTCTCTTTGAAAGAATCCCATATGGATCCTCAATATTTAAACCAGATGTCCAGGCTGCTGTGGTTTAAGTTGAGGAGGAGTCTGGGAACCAAGCCGGTTGACACCCTCACAACCCCCTAACCATGAGGGCCTGAACACCGTTGCAAAGCCTTGGGATCCAACCTTTGTTGTTTGTTCTTAAGAGCTATAAAGATTTCTTTCACACAGTTGTTGGAATTCAAGAATTCCAGAGTGGCTTAACTCCTTGTGGATGGGGGCCTCTCATGAAGGGGCAGCAAATATGGCGGATGGGATTGCATCATCTGTAGGCTTGACTGGACCTAGAGGATCTGATTCCAAGGTGGTGCATTCTCTCACAGGCAAGACAGTACCTGCTATTGGCAGGAGGCCCCAAGTCTCTCACCTCGTGTACCTTTCCACAAGACTGCTGGAGAGCTCGTGACATGGTGGCTGACTCTCCCTGATGGGTGATCCAAGCAATCACAAACTGGAAGCCACAATGTCTCTCATTATCTAACCTCAGAAGTCACACCCCATCATTTCCACAGAAAGATCAGCCCTATCCATTGGGTACACCTTGGAGCCTGGCCACCACAATTTGCAAACCTAGAACTACATATATTTAGGAAGCATTTCAGAAGTAATTACAAGTGTGCAAACAATATTTCAAAAGAATGTATGTTCCGATCGTCATGCCCAGCCAAGGCATGGTTTTACAACCAAAACCCCTGACAGACAAAGAGGTCAAGTTTAGTGACAGAAACGGACCTAGAATCCAGGTGTCTGGATTGAGTCTATTGCATTACATCATGACATTCCATTTCATAAAAGTTACAGAAACTCACACATGTGTATAGCCTGATCACCAGGGAATCAAAGTTAACATCAGGTTAACATCAGCTGTAGGTCATATTCGTAATATGTGATCTCGACATGATGTGATGAGAATGGCCCTTTACCTCCACAATTTTCTTCCCCCAACCCTATAACCCCAGTCTAATCAGGAGAAAACACGAGACAAATTGTATTTGAGGGATGTTTTACAAAATATCTGACCAATACCAATACTGCTTAAAACTGTCAAGGTCATCAAAACCTTGAAAAACCTTAGAAAAATCTAAGAAGCTATCGCAACCAAGAGGAGCCTAAGAAGACATGAGGACAAATTGTGTGGGATCCTGGGACAGGAATAAAGACATTTAGGCAAAAACTAAGGAAATCAGAATAAAGTTGGGACTTTAGCTAAGAAAAATTTATTAATATCGGGTCACTAATTCTGCCAAACGTACCATATTAATGTAATCTGTTAATAATGGGCAACAAGGTGTGAAGTATATGGAAAGCCTGTACTATCTTTGAAATTTTCTGTAAAACTATTCAAAAATAAAATGTCTATTAAAAAAACTTTATAGAATGCTCAGAAAGAGCTGCTTTTCTAAGCAAAATATAACAAGCCTAGGTTATTCACTT
>ML111627.1:0-24452 GCA_003697995.1 Taxidea taxus jeffersonii
CTATGATTAACATGTGTGATGCTAAAGGTCTAGATTCTAAAATCCTAAACCTGATTCTAATCTCAGAACCCTGTGAGTCTGACATTCTCTGATTCCATGCAAGTGTGAAGGCAAGGTCTGAAGGCCAGGCAGGGTGAAAACCCAGGTCAGCATGCTAGGCTTCCAGGGAGGAGCAGGTGTCCCTGCTGTCTGTCTGGGCTCACCCATGGAACCATACTCTAATTCCCATCAGACCTGTCTTTAGCTCCTACCCTTTCTCCAACCAGCTTTCCTTGGGACCTCATCACCTGTATTATCCATATTCATCAAACACAGTTTCCCATTAGGTCCAATTAAATCACTCTGCCAACACTGCAGGAATCAAAACCTCCCTCAATTATTAGGCCCAACAGAGGAGGCCCCCACTGAGGACGACTCCACCTGTCACCACCACCCCCTTACCCCATACGTCAGGCACCATCCCCCCAGGCCCCCACACCCATTAGCATAGTAGCTACAGAAGCATTCCTTTCTTCAGGTTCTGGTACATGGTGTTCCTCCCGATGGCCTCACAGGCAGCTGCTGACTCACCCCAGGTCGCTAATGCAGCAGGTATCCACGAATTTAGATGGGACTGCTTAACTAGCTGCAGCAGCCTGGACACATGTGAGCTTATATGCATGGACACCACAAAGACACTAGCCCTGGGCTGCAGGCCTGGGACCTGGCTCCCAGGCCACGATTGTTAACAGGGCTACATTGAGCTAGTACCTTCCTCTCTGTCTAAAGAGAATATTCTGGCCTTGTGGGCCTCACAGGGTGTTCTGAAGCTTCTGAACAATGTATCAACAGTAAGTTATTAAAAAATGATGTGTCGTGATGTAAAGTGATATCTAAATACAATATACCACTACGATGTTCATGGTCAGCCCCATACCAGCACCACCGCCTAGCGGCATGACCTGAGGCAGGTCATTTTACTTTTCTGAACCTGTTTCTGCATGCGTGCATGTGTGTGGTTTTTTGAGTGCTTAGTATATGCTGGGCACTGTGTCTGGCATGTTATATGATTTATTCTATATCAGTCAGGATTCTCAGTTGCAAACAATTGAAACCATCTCTGGCAAAACTAAGCAAAAAGGAGCTTTACCGGAAGGCTGCTGGATCACTGAAATGACGAGGAAACTTCAGAGCCAGGGAGAAATCGGGAGTAGCTGGGCACAGCCAAAGTACTCTGCAGGAACTGTCTGTTTAGGACAGACTCCACTTCGTGATACATGGCCACGTGCTGCTCACCACTGCCCACTGCAGCCTCCTGATATAATCTCTGTCCTCATCTCTCTAAGTCCCACTGGACTCAAGGCCCGGGATGGGGCTGGGGGGATGGTGCATGGACTTGACCCAGCCCAGCCTCACATGGGTCAGGGAAAGAGTTGCTGCCCCCCTCAGCTTCCATACAGTTTGGAATTCCTCCAAATAGGCCAGGTATCAGGATGCTGGGCGGCCATACGTGGTCAATGTTCACCAAAGCCTTCAGCAATCTTGAGTCAGGGAATGTTAGATTTGACAGACGAGAGACTGTGTCTCTAACGGGTTTCCTTACTGGTCACCTGGCTCATAAGTGGGCACACTAACACTCAGCTGACAGGAACTGAAGGAACAAATGGATATAGATGGTCAGCAATACTAATTCCCTTTTCCCCTGAGTCATGGCTCTTGCTGGGAATGTTTGCTCGGCCCTGGGGAAGGCTTTCAAAGACTTGTTCACATTCCCTGTGACTCTGGAGCTGGCCCCTATCTTCTTGGCAATACCCACAATTGTAATTTATACCAAGGGACCGACTCCTATGCAGACGTCATCATCACCATCATCACCATATTGCCTTTGGCTCATTGGAGCCTCACAAAACCTGTGAGTTAGGTATTACATCAGTTTACCAAATAAGAATACAGGGGTCCAGAGAGGTTAAGTGACTGTTTCAAGCTCACAGAGCAAGTCAAAGCCCAAATCATATCCAGGTCTCCTGTTTCCAGGGTCTGCTCTATCACTGGCCTCTATCTCAAAGGAGCAGGCTGAAAGCAGGACATTCAGGATTCAACATAGACATAGAATGCCACGGCAGGAAGAGGCCTCAGAGTCTTTGCATCCTTTCTCTCTTTTTACTGATGGGAAAGCTGAGGCCTAAAGAGAGGAAGTGCCCTGCCCACCCTCACACAGCGCAGTCTGGGAATCCTCTGTGCAAGGGCCAGGGTTTAAATACAGTTCTCTTGCCTCCCAGTTTAGTGAGAATTGCCCACACAGCTATGGAGCTCATTTTAAACTTGATTTAACTAGTGCAGAAGGGGAGGAAATGGCCCACTCAGCTGTTGGGATGAGGGCCGGGCTTCGGTGTGGGCCCAAAAGGAAGGACACAGCAGCAGGATGGCTGAGAAGTAGGAGGCTTTGAACCTCCAGAAAATCCTGTTCTCTCATAATCAGGAAATGTCTCCAAACGTTAAGAACCAATTATCTCATCCGGTTGGAATGGACTGATACAGACTTAAATTTGTGGGTTATTAGAATAGTTGGGAGGAGGGACCTGAAGGCAATTAGATTAGGCCTGGACAGATCAAACTCGTGTGGCCCAAAGAACTGGACAGTCTGTGATCATTAGTACCTTCATCTGAGGCCCACACCCACACACTGGGGAATTTCCATCTGCCTTGGCCATTGAGGCAACCTTCCTACCACACAGGTGCCCCCTCCTTCCCTCCTGACTCCTTCCAGAGTCAGCTCAGATAGCATTTCCTCTAGGAAAATTTTTTGATTCTTATGCTGGGTTGGGACCTACCCTGGTCTTCCACAACCACTACAGCTTTCCTATGTAGGTCACATCTGTGACCACACTGGATTGTCACTGCCTATGCGCTATGTCTTGTCTCCTCCATTAAAGACTGTTAACTCCAGGGTATGGAAAAGTCTGCTGCAGAGAGACCTCAGCAAATGTTAACTCATTGAAGGAGTAGATGGAGAAAAGTAGGAGAGAACACCCAGGAACCCAGTCTTTAGGCCAGTTCCTCCTCTATTCCCACTCTAAACTCTAGGCTGAGAGACATCAGTCTCTGTCCCATCCTAATTCCTGGATTTAGCCTCTAGATCTAGTTTCTTTGATAATGAAGTCTCAACTCTTTCCCAGCTAACTCTGACCTGGCTTCCCCTGCTCCTAACCAATTACAAGGATCCTGAGTTGCCTTCACTCTAATGTCCCCAGAAAGTGAACTCCAATCCTGAGAGCCCCATTTGCAGGTAGCTTTCTGGGCAGCAACTTTGCCAGGCCACCCAAGAAGAAAGGACCAGAAGAAAGGATATACAAGAGCCACAGACTGGTATGCCCTCTGGGTGGGCCCTGACACAGGCATTGAGGACATAGAAGTGAACAAGGTAGTCTGTTGGGCTCTTGAATGTGCAAGGTATTTGAGACATAATCTCAAAGAAAAGTGGACAAATGCAGAAAGGAAAAGTCATCTCAGTGTGAAGTTGACAGAAACCCATGAGCCAGCCAGGTGCCCACAAATGAGAAGCTCTAGCAGCCAACTGGGTCTTATAGGGCACTAAGCTGAGGGGATATGGGAGTTAGAGTCTGAATCAGAGCCCCAACACTGAGGTAAAACGAAGCAAGGAGGATGCCAGGACATGTAGAAGGAGGTGTTTTAGGGACCTGGTTCCATCAACATTGCAGAACATACTAATGTTCTAACACACTCATGTTCCAGCACGCTGCATTCTGTCACCTTGCCATTTCATTATGGGTGACATTCCACCCCTGCAACATTCCTCTGTCTGCTATTCAATGTTCTGCCCCACCAACATTCCTCCATACCTCCACTCCAACATTCTCAAATACCAACACAACAATAGGAACTCCGAACCTTCCAATTTCCTTCTACTAAAAGCACTTATTTGTTTCTCAGTTCACTTATACCAATGGCTCTTAATATTTGGGAGAATACAAATTCTTTTAAGAAATTATTAAAATCCTTGGCTCCTTCTTGCCCAGAAAAAAAAATGTGTATGTGTATATATACATACACATATATGTGTGTGTATGTATATATATATACATATATACATATATATATATTTTGCATATCATTTCAGATTTTCAGTGACCCTCAGTAGGTTCTATGAGCTCTAAGGTAAGAACTTTAATTTTACCCTGCCTTAATCCAGAAAGACATTTAAAATAAAACAAGATCTAAGTTTAAGATGGGATAAGATTGAAAAAAAGAAAACATGGTAGGGACAAAGTGGAGCCTGGAATGATGCAAAAAGTGCAGAACATAGTGACCTACACAGCTAAATTTGTATCCCACATATTTAGCTCTAAGACTTCCAGCAGCCAAGGCAAAAAGGGAAACCTGAACACTTACAGTGTTCATGAGATAAAAACAAACCACTTACTCTTTAGGGGACATACAACTATTCTTGGTATGAAGACCAGACAAAATTTCTCCAGAGATCCTCATAAAGAATGATGTAATGGACCACAGCCTCAACAGTGCTCCCTCACGGCAGACCCAGAGATGTGTTCTGTAGTACAGAGACCAATTTGGGTCAGTTAACCTGACACTTTCTCGATTTTTGATTGTTTTGTTTTCTTGTGTTTTTTAAGATTTATTCATTTTAGGGCACCTAGATGGCTCAGTTGGTTAAGCATCTGCTGTAGGCTCAGGTCATGACGCCAGGGTCCTAGGACTGAGCCCCACAGTTGGGCTCCTTGATCAGTAGGAAGGCTGCTTCTCCTTCTTCTTCTGCCCCCTCCCTGCTTGTGCTCTCTTGCACTCTCTCTAATAAATAAATAATCTTTAGGAAAAAATTTTTTTAAAGATCTATTTATTTATATATATATTTTTAATCAAGTACTTTTAAAAAAAAGATTTTATTTATTTATTTGACACAGAAAGAGGCAGCAAGAGAGGGGACACAAGCAGGGGAGTAGGAGAGGTAGAAGCAAGGGAACCCTACACGGGGCTCAATCCCAGGACCCTGGGATCATGACCTGAGCCAAAGGCAGACACCCAAGAACTGAGCCACCCAGGTGCCCCTATTTATTTATATTTAAGATTTTATTTATGTATTTGACGGGGGTGGGGCAGGCAGAGGGAGAGGAAGAAGCAGGCTCCTTGCTTAGCAGGGAGACTAATATGGGGCTCAATCCCAGAACCCTGGAATCATGACCTGAGCTGAAGGCAGACACTTAACCAACTGAGTCACCCAGATGCCCCAAGATTTATTTATGTTAGAAAGAAAGAGCAGGGAGCTCAGCAGGGAGCCTGCTTCCCCCCTCTCTCTGCCTGCTTCTCTGCCTTCTTGTGATCTCTCTCTGTCAAATAAATAAATAAAATCTTAAAAAAAAAAAGAAAGACAGAGAGAGACTATGTGTGAGAGAGTAGGGGGAAGGGCAGAGAGAAAGGGAGAAGGAGAGAGAGAATCTCAAGCAGACTCCCTGTTGAGTGAAGAGCCCAAAATGAAGCTCGATCCCAGGACCCCAAGATTATGACCTGAGCTGAAATCAAGAGTCGGCTGCTCAACCAACTGAGCCACCCAGGCTCCCCAACACTTTCTCAGTTTTAACAGTGGAAGTCTTGTGTCCCATGAGTCCCTTCGGTCCCAGACAAACTGAGATGGTTGACCACCTAACTTGTGAGTTATAGTTCAGTCAAAGCTTACCTAGGGTAAGATTCTAAGGTATCATGTATAATGAAAATATCCTTGGAAATGCTTTCAATCCTTCACCAAGTACAGAACCATCTCTCAACAGCACAGCCAATTTTACCTCTAGTAATAGAATAGACTGCTATTTCTTTGGTGGTATATCTGAAGAGACTGGCTTGCCTTAAACACTAAAATCATACTCAGTGTGGCAAAATGTGCACACACTAAGGATTTTATGAAGCACGTAGGAACTGATGGAAGGAACAGCAGATTTATATCTTGCATAACACACCATTCTAGGGAATATGCTGAGTGAGTGAAATAATATTTAATATATTATTGGTCTTTCTTTTCCCACCTATTTTTATTCACAGCAAGTAAAATTGAATTTCTGTAAGTTAAAAAAAATAGTACCTATCTCATAGGGCTGTGGTAAGAATTAAAAGTTAATATTTATAAAGCACTTGAAAGAATACCTAGTACAGAGTGTCTGCTCTCATTGTTGTTAAATATGGATATGCTGGCCCTCCACCGTATGCCCTACAGCAGTCCTGGGTATTAAGTTGATGGCAATTTGGGAAAGATATTCTGTGACAGGGATGAGGTTTAGGACCCTAGACCTCCATACTTCCAACTTCATGAAGAGATAATTTCTAAACTTCTAGAGTTGCGGAGGGACTGCCTGCTTTCATACAGTTCTCCTCAAGCACTGGATCTGAGACCAAGATCTTTGGTGTGAGTAGCCAGGAAGACACCCTGGTGAGGGTTATGACCCTCTTGGTCCACTCCTTGACTTGGAAAATCCCCAAACACCAGCTAGAGAGTAATAGCTCACCAAGCTCCCTTGATGTCCAGACCACGCACCCCTCCCATGCGGTCTGTGCTGGTCTTGGCGGGTAGCCCAGCCTAGCCGGGGTCTGTTCAGAGGCCTGGCATAAGGACTGAGCTGTCTGCCACACAGCCGCACAGACCAATAAACCACCAAATGGGAAAACGCTCTGTACACTGTGAAGTGCTATGCGGGTGTGAGAGACCAAGATGAGTACACAGTGGTGCTGAGTTCAGAGTCCAGAGAGATACTGAGCCTGGAACTTGGGGCAGCGATCACAGGATGAAAGGAGGGAGCAATCAGGCAATTATTTCAGAAGGCCTGGAGTGAGACACATTCGATACTTAATTATGCCAAGGCCAACAATTGGCGAGAAATCCCAGGCAGCTGGGTTCCTGAATCCTTCTCCGGGCGAGCGTACATTTCCCTGAGAATCTCAGAGAGGAAAGAAAGTGTGTCTGACACTGTTCTAAGTGTTTTCTATATGTAAACTCATTTAATAAAAATAACCTCAGGGGGTGCCTGGGTGGTTCAGTGGGTTAAAGCCTCTGCCTTCGGCTGGGTTCATGATCTCAGGGTCCTGGGATCGAGCCCTCCATCGGGCTCTCTGTTCAGCAGGGAGCCTGCTTCCCCCCTCTCTCTGCCTGCCTCTCTGCCTACTTGTGGTCTCTGTCTGCCAAATAAATAAATAAAATCTTAAAAAACAAAAACAAAAACAAAAACACCTCAGGAGGTAGGTACCATTCTTTTTTTTGGGGGGGTAGGTACCATTCTTATCCCCGTTTTCCAGATGATGAAAAGGAAACACAGAGAGGTCAAGCAATTTGCTCCAGATCATACAGCTAATCAGTGGTGGAGCCAGGACTGAACCAAGGCAGTGTTGTTCTAGGGCCTGTGTTCTTGAGCACCCTACTAGCCTTCATTTCTTTTCTTTCTTTCTTTCTTTTTTTTAAAATAAGCTCTGTACCCAATGTGGGGCTTGAACTCATGACTCTAAGATCAAGAGTCACATGCTCTACTGACTAAGCCAGCCAAGAGCCCCCATCCTTCATATTTTCAATGAAGGGCTTAGCATAACTCCTTGCACACATTAAGTACCCGGCTGATGTTAACTGCCATTATTATGACTATATTTGTAACAGCTTTACTGAAGTGTGTTTTACATATTATGATTATGTTTTGACTATTAGGAAACACTTTCTCACACTGAGCTGCAATCTGCCTCAGATCATCCCCCTCATCTGGGGGTTCCAGTTCTACCCCCAGAATCTCCTGAAAGCCTGTCTTCTTCCTTGCCCCGTTCCAGTCTGTTAGAGATTTTCAGTCACAGGCCAGACCTGCAGAGGGTTGATCTGGCCTTCCTGTCTGTTGGTGACTCGGACATTGGGCCATAGGGATCCACAAACCTCTGACAAGCCCCTGGATCACTGCAGGTCAGGAGTTGCTGCCTCCCACCCCAGAGCACAGAACCTACGTCAGGAAACCACATAACCTGTAGGGCCCAGTGAAATGAAATGAAAATGCAGGGCTCCTTATTAAGAAGTTATTGAGAATTTTAAGGCTGTAACAGCGGAGCATTGAACCAAGTGTGGAGCTCTATGAAAACACACAGGTGACGCATGCATGAAACCAGCCTGAGCTGCATCCTGTCTCTCTGGCTCTTCCCCACCCACCCCACATTCTGTCCATCCAGCCGTGCACTCCTGAGAGGCCGAGCCTGTAAAGCTCCTAGCATTCCTGAGGAACACAGGCAGCATTTGGCACCAGAAGAGTTAAAGCCCACTTGGGCTCTGCAGTCCATCAATTAGCTCTAAGTCTACCCTGAACCTCTCTGGTTGTTAAAAGTCAATCTGCCTTCTTCCCTCCTTGGCTCTCTTTGTTGGAGGCAGCCCTATGGGTTTAATGGATGATAGTACAGATACAGATACAGATTAGGATCTGGGGGCTTATCATTGCCTTGCTGGGCAACTGGAGGAATTTCATGTCCTCTCCGGTCTCCGTTTTGCTGTCTATTAAAGTGAAATGGTTGAATTCAGTATCAAATTAAATATTCTTTCACTGAGCACTGACCAGGCACATCATAACATATGTTCATATCATAACAATCCTACCCTTAAATTGATCACTTATTATTCACCAGACCCCATTACATTACCAGACACACTATACCTCTGTACGTTCCTTGGTTTGATCTTTAGAACAATCTAATGAGAGAATTTTTCAGAACTCTAGAATTTAAATTTGATAGGTGTAGTGATGTTTGTCTTTTTTTTTTTTTCCCCTGACTTATCCCCAACTGCTAGAATAATGCCTGGCACATTGGAGGTGTTCAAAAGCCATTTGTGGGACAAATGAATGAGGAAACAGTTCAGAGAGGCAGTGATGTGATTTGTTCAAGATTTTAGCTAGAAAATGCCACAGTCAGGATTCTAAATGGTCTTTTTTTTAAATAAAGATTTTATTTATTTATTTGACACAGAGAGAGAGATGACAAGTAGGTAGAGCAGCAGGGTGGGGTGCCGTAGGAAGCAGGCTCCCTGTGGAGCAGAGAGCTGGGTGGGGCTCAATCCCAGGACCCTGAGACCATGGCCAGAGACGAAGGCTGAGGCTTAACACACTGAGCCACACAGGCATCCCCAAGTCAGGATTCTTTTTTTTTTGTCAGAGAGAGAGAAAGAGCACAGGCAGAGGCAGGCTCCCTGCCGAGCAAGGAGCCCGATGTGGGACTCCATCCCAGGACGCTGGGATCATGACCTGAGCCAAAGGCAGCCGCTTAACCAACTGAGCCACCCAGGCATCCCCCAAGTCAGGATTCTAATCCACATCTGCCTGGCTCCAAAATCTATGTGTATGCTTTTCCACCTGCCATATGGGTGAGTCTCATTTTATAGAAGAGGAATCAGGATCAAGCAAATGGAGCTCCACTCCATCATCTCTACTGCTTCTCTGATCTTGCTGTTCTAAGCGCTTGGGCCTCACACTGCTGGAGTAATATCACTTTGAAAGCTAATGCAGTTTGTCACCTCTGCCCAAGATTCTTCTCAGACCTCAAGAATATTCTCTCTCGGGGTGCCTGGGTGGCTCAGTTGGTTAAAGCCTCTGCCTTCGGCTCAGGTCATGGTCCCAGGGTCCTGGGATCGAGCCCCGCATCGGGCTCTCTGCGCAGCACGAGGCCTGCTTCCTCCTCTCTCTCTCTGCCTGCCTCTCTGCCTACTTGTGATCTTGTGATCTCTGTCAAATAAATAAATAAAATCTTTAAAAAAAAAAAAAAGAATATTCTCTCTCTCCACAAAAGCAGGGTCACTGGCATAGGCAGCTCAGGTTCGAATCCTGCTCTGCTACATACTGTCGTGATCTTGGGCAATTTCTCAGTATCTCTGAGCTCCCAATTTCCTCATCTGTAAAATGGGTTCCATACTTCCTAAACATCCCTGGATGTCCCCTTGTCCTGCAAGTGTCCTCCTCAGGTGTCCTGCACACAGTGGGCCCTTAGTGAATGTAGCTGTAATTACTCTAGCCCAGAGCAGTTTCACGGTCAAGGCCTGCTGCCACTGATGTCTGCTATCTGCTGGGGCCTCCTAGAACCTGATTGGAGGCCACTGGCTCAGGGAGAGTAGGGTCAGCTGCTATTCTTGGAGCTGATGGAATTCAGCTGGTTTCAAGTTCCCTCAGAAAGCTCTGGCCCAGGAAGCTCGTCTGGTTATGTGAGCAGCGAGATCTGACCTCAGCATGTTTTTCTGGGCTCTCCACATGGCCCCGATTGGAGAAAACCTTGGGGCACAGAGCATGGTGCAGGGAGACCATGTCCTCCTGAAGCTGACCTCAGGCTTTTAACTCTTGTTTATCAGCATCTATTTGGTGCCCAGAAAAGCCCTGGATGTTGTTTTGGAATCCCCCAGAGATTGCAGAGAGCTTTTCAACCTCTGGATGAGAGGCAGCCTCAGGAAGTGGGAAAAGGCGTCAGGAGATAGGCAGGACTCCAGTTTCATCCCAGCTGCACTCCTCTCTGGGTCTGTATCTTCACGTCACTTTGCCTACTTGAGCCTCAGTTTCTTTGCCTGAGAGCTCCTCAGAGGGCTGCTGGTAGGATGAGAGCATCTGGCACATAGTAGATGTGAGCTCCCAAATGACTGAGAACCATCACATTCAACTCATTCTGTGTTGGTGGAATGGGTAATGAATTACAGAGGGCGCTGAATGGAGATGCCTTATTGTGCTCCCTCATCTTTCACCCACCTCACCCCTGATCCCAGTCCTCATGTAGACTCAGTTTCTCCTGCATCAGCCCTGCCAGGTGGGCATCTCCTACTGGCTTGCATATCCTTGTGATAGAATGCTCACCTTTTCCTAAGGGTTCCATCCATCAGATCTAGTTCTGAGGTCTGTCTCCTTGCAGCTTCCATCCATCGGGCCTAGTTTTGCTCTCTGGAGCTGTACAGAACAAGCCTGGCTCCACTTTAACAAGACAGTCCTCCTGTGACTCATTACACAATTACAGCATGCCAGGCATTAAACTAGGCATCCCCCTTACTTTATCTCATTTAACCCTTCAACCTTCACATTAGTCCTGAAAAGTAAACATTATCCCTGCTTCAGTGATAAGGAAAATGGGGCTCAGAGAGGTAGCATAACACATTTGTATGTGGCAGAGAAGTGATTTAAATCTAGACCCTTCTCCAAAATGCTACCTTTTCAATGTTTAATGGATCCACTGGAAGATGGAGCTTGTGCTCCAGAGTCTCTTCCCTTTTCTTTAGTAAAGATTTTTTATTTACCTTATCTGTACCAGATCTCCAACTAGGCACTGGGAATAGAGATCAGTCAGACATAACCCTTACCCTTGAGGCACGTATGGCCTGTCCCAAACCCACTGAAAAAAAAACAAGAAGTACAAGCATTGTCAGAACACCATAGACCCCGGGGATCGAGAAAGGCTTCCTGGAGAAAGTAATATTTGTTTTGAGTGTTGAAGGACTATTAGGAATTGGCTAGGCATGTATCAAGGAGGGAAAGAAAGCAGATGTTTTGGAACTGCTATATGAAAAGCTGAAGCTGTGGAGCCCAGACAGCAGAGGGTCGTGGTGCCAAACCATGGAGCTACGACTATGAACCACTTGAGTGCATCATCTGCTTTAACACAAGTAAGAATCTCCTGGGGGTTGCTTATTTAAAATTTAGATTTTCAGGGCACCTGGGTGGCTCAGTCGGTTGAGTGTCTGACTCTTGACTTTGGCTCAGGTTGTGATCTTGGAATCATGGGATGGAGCCCCATTTTGGGCTCTGCGCTCAGGAGGGAGTCTGCTCGGGATTCTCTCTCCCTCCCTCTGCCTCTCCTGCTTGTACTCTCTCTAAAATAAATCAATCAATCTTAAAAAAATAAAATAAAGAGGTGCCTGGGTGGCTCAGTCAGTTAAAAGTCTGCCTTGGATGCCTGAGTAGCTCAGTGGGTTAAGCCTCTGCCTTTGGTTCAGGTCATGATCTCAGGGTCCTGGGATTGAGCCTCACATCAGGCTTTCTGCTCAGCAGGGAGCCTGCCCCCCCACCCCCCACCCCACTTCTGCCTGCCTCTCTGCCTCCTTGTGATCTCTCTCCCTGTGTCAAATAAATAAATAAAACCTTAAAAAAAAAAGTTTGCCTTTGGCTCAGGTCATGATCCCAGGCTCCTGGGATCGAGCCCTTCATTGGGCTCCCTGCTCAGTGGGGACCTCTGCTTCTCCCTCTCTCTCTCCCTTTCTCTCTGTGTGCTTGTTCTCTAATAAATTAATAACTAAATCCAATAAAATATAAAATAAAATAAAGACACTGTCCTGAACACAGCCTGAAAAAGTACTAATCCATCATGTGTCAGCTCCAGCTTAGACAGGAACTTTTCTTGATGAGCAGCTTCAACAACAGTACGCCCTTGTGGCTTACATTGGTTCCTAGATATGAAGATGAGCCTGGGCCTGATTTGTTTTGGGGTGGTTTGAGGCTGCTAAGGTGCCACACTGCGCTGTTCATCTCAGCAACCAGCCACCAGTCCGGCATGTGCCCAGCCTCACCTGGGCCCTGAGGATAGAGATGAAGCCAATCAGGTCCCTATTGTCCAGGAACTCAAGTCTTACGGAAAGTGGAGGCCATCAACAGACAGATGATAATAATGTGATCAGCACTGCGATGGGTGAAATTCAGGGCAGAGAAAGTCTCTAACCAGCCTCGGTGATGAAGGGAATGCTTCCGGAGTGTTAAAAGATGAAGAGTATTCTACTTAAAAGGTAGAAGAGGCAGGGGCCCTCGCTCTCTGGCCCCAGTGTTGGGGAGTGAGTCAGGGATAGGGATCAGGACTTGGGAGGGGTGATAAAATAAAGAAAAATTAAAAATAAAAGGTAAAAGGGTGTTCCAGAGAGAGTAACTAGCATGGCAGTAAGAAACAGCCTGGGTGTTTTGTTGTCACTTTTCTTCTTTCTTTTCTTTCCTTCCTTCCTCCCTCCCTCTCTCTCTCTTTCTTTTTTTGGCAGTGGTGCAGAGACTACAAGCAGCTCCCAAGTTAGGAGGAAGATGGAGCTAAATATGGAGGCTGGGAACGTATCATGGGGTTGAGAGACTTATATGTTAGGCAAAGAATTTTGGCCTTTCCCCTTTAGACAGTGGGGAGGCCTGATTTATAAACTGTAATACAATCGCCATTCCTTAAGCCTGGGGAGGGGCACCAGCTGGGAATAGTTTCCACTGCAGGCCCCAGCAGGTGCAAGTCTTCTCAGTGACTCTCTCCACTGGGGCAAAGAGGAGGAGGTGGAGGAGGCAGGAGGTAGGCCCCACCCCCACCCCTTCTCCAGGCCTTTCTCCAGCAGCTGTTTTATGCCCTGAATACCTCTAGAGAGCCTCACCACCAGCTCCCTAGATATTAAAAGAATGGCAGCAAAGGCAGACTGTCTTAAAAGCTAGATTCCCTCACAAGTTAACACTGCCAAGTGGAAAGAAAACAATTATCTAATTCTAAAATATGGTCCCATAAAAATCTTTTAAAAGAAACATTAACCATTCTCTGATAAGAGCTCCTATTTAATTCTCTTAACAACCCTAGAAGGCATTGTCATCCCCATGTGATAGGTGACAAAACCAAGACCCAGACCTAACTTGTGCAAGGTCACACAGCCAATAAAAGGCAAAACCCAGATCAGAATCCAGATTAAGACCTTTAAGAACTGGAAAAAGCCTGGTACCCTCCATCCCACCAACCCTAATACAGAATCTAAAATGAGAAATCTAAACTGTAAAATCAATGTCAGGAAGCCAAAAACGTTTCACTTTTCCCCCCTAAAGTGATTATTTAATGCTTTTTAAAAATACAAAATAATTTTATTAATTTATATTTTTTCATTCTTTGTTAGGAGCCCTAATCACTCATGCTTAGTATGCCTTTGACCAATCCAGAGTTACCCACTTTGTAGGACCTGAAATCTAGGCATTTCCCCCCTGCCAAGTTGCCTCTCAATATTTTTTTTTCAAGATTTATTTATTTATTTTAGGGGCGCCTGGGTGTGTCAGTTGGTTAAGCATCTGTCTTTGGCTCAGGTCATGATTCTGGAGTTCTGGGACTGAGCTCCCTGTCCTCATGCTTCTCCCTCTTCCTCTGCTCCACCCCTACCCCCAATGCTCCTGCACTCTTTCAAATAAATACATAAAATCTTTAAAAATTAAAAAAAGAGGGGCGCCTGGGTGGCTCAGTGGGTTAAAGCCTCTGTCTTCGGCTCAGGTCATGATCCCAAGGTCCTGGGATCGAGCCCCGCATCGGGCTCTCTGCTCAGCGGGTACCTGCTTCGTCCTCTCTCTGCCTGCCTCTCTGCCTATTTGTGATCTCTGTCAAATAAATAAAAATCTTAAAAATAAATAAATAAATAAAAATTAAAATTTAAAAAAGATTAATTTATTTTAGAAATAGAGCACAGGGAGAGACAGAGGGAGAATCTCAAGCGGACTCCCCACTGAACGCAGAGCCTGAAGCAGGGCTCATCTCATGACCTGAGCCAAAATCAAGTCAGACACTCAACCAACTGAGCCACCCAGGTGCCTCTACCTATCAAAATGTTTTCAGGGAGGGGTGCCTGGGTGGCTCAGTGGGTTAAAACCTCTGCCTTCGGCTCAGGTCATGATCCCAGGATCCTGGGATCGAGCCCCATTTCGGGCTCTGCTCAGCAAGGAGCCTGCTTCCCCCTCTCTCTCTCTGCCTGCCTCTCTGCCTACTTGTGATCTCTGTCTGTCAAATAAAATAAATTAAAAAATCTTTAAAAAAAAACAAACTTCTTCAACAAATTAAAATGAAATTTATTTCTAAATTAAAAAAAAAATTACCAAACAGTTCAATAAAGTTTTTTGTTCCCATTCCCATTCACTGGCACCAAAACAATATGAATGGCACCCCCTGTCCACCCAAGTGCCCAGGCTGGAAATCTGGGTTCTTTTTTAACCCTGAGCTGACTCCACCAACCTCCTAACCCCACATTGCTCTCCCATCCATTTTCTACACTAGGGTGATCTAATTTCCTGCTCAAAACCCTTCAGTGACTCTGCATGACCCACAGGATAAAATCCAAAGCACTAGACCCTCCGGCCTTCCCCTCCCTCTCTGAGTGAGCCTCTTGCTTCCCTTCTCACAACACTGAGCACTGCACTGTGAAATTCTAGTGAGAACACTATTAGAACACAAACCACTAGTCAATTATGAAACTTCGTCTTCATTAGACCATCCAGCCCAAGCCTGGCACAGAGGAAAAACATTAGAAATAGTTGCTAATGATGATTCAAATGCCTGCTAGCCAGAGGACACAGTAATGAGTAGCTTGCTGTGACCAGAATCTGAAAACCGGCTTTCAAGCCTTGCCTCAAAGGTTGCACAAAAGTGAGAAACTCAACCACGCTGCCTCTCAGCAACCCATTCCTTCCCAGAGCAACCTGGTATGAAACGGCCTTGGACCTTTCCAGACAGTAAATTCTCACTCTTCACATTTTAATAATTTTTGTGAAATGTTACATTTTGAAACTGTTAATGCCTACTCCATTGTTCCCAACCCCATCTCTATATATGATCCAGAGAAGGCAGGCACCTTGGGTCCCAGGCAGGAAGTGGTCCATAAAATAACCCAGCACATATACCACCAAAAATCAAACTCTTCAAAATTACAAAACCAGTGACTTAATTGGAAAGACGTGATTCTTTAAAAAAGTAATTAAGGGACGCCTGGGTGGCTCAGTTGGTTAAGCGTCTGCCTTCGGCTCAGGTCATGATCCCGGCATCCTAGGATCAAGTCCCGCACAGGGCTCCTTGCTTGGCAGGGAGCCTGCTTCTCCCTCTGCCTCTGCCTGCCACTCTGTCTGCCTGTGCTCGCTCGCTCCTGCTCCTTCTCTCTCTGACAAATAAATAAATAAATAATCTTTAAAAAATAAAAATAAAAAATAAAAAAATAAAAAAGTAATTAAGCAACAACATTACTGGGCCAAAGAATGCCAGTAGGTTGTAAAGGACACTGAGGGGTATTATTTCCTCTGCCCATGTACCAAACTGCATTTCATGTAAACATGTTGCTTTTATAAACAAAAACTTTCCCACCTTGCATTAAAAAAAAGTTCAATGTTTACATTTTTTTTTAAATTGTGGTAAAGTACACATAAATTTTACCATCTTAACCATTAAAAAAAATATATTTTATTTATTTATTTAACAGAGAGAGACTCAACGAGAGAGGGAACACAGCAGAAGGAGTGGGAGAGGGAGAAGCAGGCTTCCCGATGAGCAGGGAGCCCAATGTGGGGCTCAATCCCGGGACCCTGGGATCATTACCTGAGCTGAAGGCAGACACTTAATGACTGAGCCACCCAGGCGCTCCCTATCTTAACCATTTTTCTTTCTTTTTTTTTCCTAAAGATTTTATTTATCTATTTGTCAGAGAGAGAGCACAAGCAGGCAGAGTGGCAGGCAGAGGCAGAGAGAGAAGCAGGCTCCCCGATGGACAAGGAGCCCAATGCGGGACTCGATCCCAGAATCCCAAGATCATGACCTGAGCTAAAGGCAGCAGCTTAACCAACTGAGCCACTCAGGCGCCCCTATTAACGATTTTTCTAAAGATTTTATTTACTTATTTGAGAGGAAGAGAATGAGGAGACTCCCCACCGAGCAGAGAGAGCCAATGCGTGCTTGATCCCAAGACCCCAAGATCACAACCTGAGCCAAAGGCAGATGCTTAACCAACTGAGCCACCCAGGCGCCCCCCCATCTTAATCATTTTTAAATGTACAGTTCAGTAGTGTTAAGAACTTTCACATTTTTGTGCAAATAATTTCCAGAACTTTTTCATCTTGCAAAATTCAAACTCTGCACCCATTAAACAACTCCCCATGTCCCCCTTTCTCTAGCCTGCAGCAACCACCATTTTGCTCTGAGTTTAGACATCTCATGTAAATGAAATCACACAGTATGTCCTTTTGGATGTCTATTTCACTTAGCGTGTCTTCAAGTCTCATCCATGCTGTAGCATGTGTCAGATCTTCCCTCCTTTTAAGGCTGAGTGATATTCCATTATATATATACACATATATATACACACTATCAAACACTGATAGACATTTGGGTTGCTTCTGCCTTTTAGCAATTGTGAATGCTGCTATGAACACAAGAGATACACCCAGAAATGGAATTGCTGGATCCTATTGTCATTTTTGGTTTAATTTTTTGAGGAACTGCTATATTGTTTTCCATAGTGGCTATACCATTTTATATTCCCACCAACAATGTATAAGTGTTCTAATTTCTCCACATCCTTGCCAATGCTTATTGTCTTTATAGATAATATATAAAAAACAGCCATTCTGACAGTTGTGGGATAATTATCTCATGCTTCTGATCTGTACTTCCTTAATCATTAGTGATGCTGAGCATCTTTTCATATGCTTGTTGGCCTACGGATTTTAAACAAAACAAAAGCTACTTCACATTGAAAAAATAAACTCACTTTTTAAAACTTCTTGTGCGTTCCTGGGAAAGTCCCTCTCCTCTATCAACTGGAGAAGCTGGCAAGCAAGCTATGCTTACAAACCTTCAGCCACACAGCAAGCCTTCCTTCTAGGATGGCGGCAACACTGGAAGCCCAGAAACAGTAGGCGGTGACAGATCAGACCTGTTATTGCAGGAAAACGACAAGCTCGCCCCCTAGTGACAAGTTAGGAAGATAATTTTAAAAAAGCAAATGTTTACTTTAAAAGAAAAAGCACAACCACCATGCAGAACATAATCTGTACCTTACCCACTCTCAGAAACTAGTAACACAAACTACTAATCGATCAAAATAGTTTATTCACAGGGACAGTTAAAAAGGTTCAGTTCCATGGGATAAAACGTGTCACAAAATCCTTGCTTACAAATCCCTAGCTGAAGTTGCCATGAGAATACAGGCATGGTGAGCAATGCCAGAGGAGTGGACTGGGGATTCTAACTGTCAACTGCGAAATCCTCCACTAACAGAAGCTTGTATTTCATCATCTTTGGCAACCCTGACACATTAACAACCTTTAATTTTATGTTGCATGTCCCTCCTAATCTCTATGAATTTACTGAAGATCTGACTCTAAAGGCAAAAAAGAAACCCACACCAATGATTAAGTAAGTCAGAGGGTGGCAGTCATGACTCTTTGACTTGTTCTTAGCTCTTTAAGCCCTCAATTATGTAAATCAGGACACTTACTGATTTTCAAGCCCTCCAGAATAAAATAATAATAATGATAACATCTGATTCCTTCAGGCACTGCAGCTGCTGATTTTCCCAACTTCCTGCTCTTTGTCTCCCCTCCCCCCCATCTCTACGGCTCTCTAGTTTGCTGTTTTTCACTGAGCTTTAAGACTTTGAGAACTCAAATCCCTTATGTGCGTCCCTATGTGCGTGCCTTCGCAGAACACAACAGATTAAAAAGAACACTGACTGAAATAAACATTTTAGGCTACAACCCAGTAGGTGACACTCTAGGGAAATGGATCTATGTAACCAGAGCTACAGACAGTAAGTCCCAAGTCTTCCTGCTCCAGGTTGACCTTAAGGGCTATGTAAGACATAGGAGGTGCCAGCCTCAAGCTGTGTGTTGCTTAGGAATATGGACCACACTACCCAAATGTCAAAGGCTGGACATTTTTCTGCTGTTCTTTGTGCAGCTGCCGGGCCCGATTTTTTAGTATCTCAGCCTTTGCCTCGTCTTTATCTACACCATCCCCCAGCCTGTACATGCGGCTGGCATTGGCACAGGCCCAGATGTGGCCCAAGTCACAGGCTTTCATTGAATATTTACATGCCAGGCCCATGTCCTTGGGAAAGCCAGGGGCACCCTGCAGGAACATGGCACTGAGATTGAAGCAGCTGGAGGCATAACTGCCTTCACAGGCCCTTGTGTAGTAGTCTCTAGCCTTCTCCAGGTCAGGCTGGCCATCCTCGTTGACCTGTCCATCATGTGCTAGGAGACCAACGTTGTGACATGCCTCCACAGACTTCTTTCCGGGCCTCTCACACGCCATCAGAAAGCAGCTGGAGGCAGCTTTCAGGTCCTGGGTCAGTCCACCTAGGAGAAGGGAGAGGAAAGAAAAAAATAAACCCAAGTCAGGGCAGAACCTGAATGTCTCAGGCCAAAGTTAAGAGAGTAATTCCTGAATAAATTTCATATATTTTGAACTAAGGCAGCACAAAAGGAAGGTGGCCTGGTATGATGCACAAACTTTTGGCTTTTTTTAAAAAAATACTTTATTTATTTATTTGATAGACAGAGATCACAAGTAGGCAGAGAGGCAGAGAGAGAGAGGAAGCAGGCTGTCCGCAGAGCAGAGAGCCCGATGCGGGGCTCGATCCCACGACCCTGGGATCATGACCAGAGCCGAAGGCAGCGGCTTTAACCGGCTGAGCCACCCAGGCGCCCCACTTTCTGGCTTTTTTAGCCTTGGAATCTTGTGTTCAAGTGATATCTTATGAGAGGAGCTGAAAAGTGGGGATTATAATAACTACCTCATGGGATTACAGCAAGAACATGGGATCTTATCAGCATTTTGTTCAAATTTCATTAATTTCTTTTTTTTTTAAGATTTTATTTATTTATTTGACAGACAGAGATCACAAGTAGGCAGAGAGGCAGGCAGAGAGAGAGAGAGAGAGGAAGGGAAGCAGGCTCCCTGCTGAGCAGAGAGCCAATTCGAGGGCTGGATCCCAGGACCCTGGGACCATGACCCGAGCCAAAGGCAGAGGCTTTAATCCACTGAGCCACCCAGGCGCCCCCAATGTTCATTAATTTCAATGTATAATGAATGCATAATATTTGCTGACTACCGTGCTAGGCTCTGGACAATAAACAGACACTGTCCTTAGCCTTGTGGATCTTATATGAAACAGATATTTAGGAGCCACACAACTAAATGTAGGATTTTAAGTGTGACAAACATATGGAAGAAAAGCATAGGATATTATGAGATTGTAGCAGGACTCTGACCTAGTCTTGGGCATAAGGTCAAGAAAAGCCTCCCCCAAAAAGTGATATTTGAGCTGTAATATAAAGGAAAAAAGGAAGGAAAAAAACACGAAGTGAGGGTTGTTCCATGCAGCAGGAATAGGATACAAAGAGAAAAGGAGCTCATACGGCTAGAACCCAGAAATCACTAGGGAAAACAGGCTGTAGAGACAGGCAGGGTCAGATCACGCAATATCCTGTACTTATCCTAGGAGCAGTGGGAAACTGCCAACAAGTGATTTTATTTTTTTATTTTTTTTTAATCTTTTTTAAAAATTTTTATTTATTTTTTATTTGTCAGAGAGAGAGAGCAAGCACAGGCAGACAGAGTGGTAGGCAGAGGCAGAGGGAGAAGCAGAGGGAGAAGCAGGCTCCCTGCCAAGCAAGGAGCCCGATGTGGGACCCGATCCCAGGATGCTGGGATCATGACCTGAGCCAAAGGCAGCCGCTCAACCAACTGAGCCACCCAGGCGTCCCAACAAGTGATTTTAAAAAAGGTGGTGACAGAGCTTCATTTTCTCTTTAGTTGTTGTTTTTTCATGGAAAATTTCAAATCCCCATGTACTACTGATGTGAAATGTTGGGGCTCAGGAGCAAATGGTCAAGAAAGAATTCTTGGGGCATCTTCAGTGCAAAAAGGTGGTTTTATTAAAGCACAGGGACAGGACCTATAGGCAGAAAGAGCTGCACTGGCGTTGTGAGGAGTGACTGACTGATCACATACTTCTAAGTTGGGAGGGGGTTAGGGATAGTGTAAGTCTCTAAGGGATCTGGAAGCAAGGTTTCCACGACCTTGAGGGTCTAGCCGTTGTTAGAAAAAGGTCATTTACTATCTATCTAATAAAACCTTAGTCCTGAGACCCTTCAGATGTGTATCAGTGGGGCATATGCTTGGAGGATGATTGCTGATATATGTCTTGTCAGGGGGTAGGGGGGTAGAGATAAAGGAAGTTTCCAGAGGAATTTTTACATGATCCTGGAGTCCTGGAGGTCAGGCTAATGTCAAGCTAAGGTTGCCTTTTGCCCTTAGCAAAGTATTAACATTGAGGCAGTTGAGTTCTTGGAGGAAGGTCACTCTGCCTGTCTCAAGTACTTGTAAATGGGCTATAAGTTACAAGGAAATTTAATTTTTTCCTTTTGCCTTTGTTCTCCACATCACTATCACCCATTCTCAAAAAAAAAATACAAACATCCTATCTTTTAACATTTTTTAAAGAAATCACTCCAAATCCACCTCCTAGAAATAACTATCATTATTGTTAAGAAAACACCATTCCAGTTAACTTTTTTGTATGTGTTCAGAGTACATGCTGCTAGCTGAATGGACAGCTAATAGAATACTTTGAAAAATAGGATTGCCTAAGTTATTTATAAATAAAAAATTCAACTTTTTTTACTTAATTTATCAGAAGAAAACCAAACTGAGTGACACTGAAGTAACTACTTGACTTCAAATGAATTTTTCTCACCAGAGAAATTTTCTAAATGGGCCCCTGGAGTTACAAAGGCACTCCTTAAAATATTAGAAGGTTACAGTCATTGTTTTTGTGAAGTACTAACTCACAACTATAGAAGGTGAGGACACTGGTGGTCTCATATTTCCTCCCATCTTTCCTCCACCAACTAATACTTTTTGTCATTGCTAATTACTTCAACTTAGGAAGGCAGCACAGCACAGTGGTTAACAGAAGCCTGGAGCCAGAAAACCTAGGCTCCAGTCCTCAGTCCATTCCTTGTTGGCTGTGTGACCTTAGGCAAGTTGTTTTCCTCATCTGTAAGATAAGGAAAACAGTATCTACATTTCATACTTAGAAGCTTAAATGTGTTTTTACAAAGAACCCAGCACATAAGTGCTCAGGAAACATTATGACGTTTTTGTTTTGTTTTGTTTTTTAAAGATTTTATTTATTTATTCAACAGAGAGAGACATAGCAAGAGGGAACACAAGCTGGGGGAGTGGGAACAGGGAGCCCAGTGCAGGGCTTGATTCCAGGATCCTGGGATCATGACCTGAGCGGAACGCAGACACTTAACCAACTGAGCCACCCAGGTGTCACAGTGTTTTTATGCCCTAAAAGTTTACATTATTTACATTCTATTCTGTAACCCTAATTAGCCCAATAGTCATTCTAAATGGATTCTGCTCATCACTGGTCTTTTCATTAGAGCTTCTCCATTCCTGAGTTACTTCTTTTTCTTTAAGATTTTATTTATTTGACAGAGAGAGAGAGAGAGAGAGAGAGAAAGCGCGCATACAATCAAGGGGAAGGAGGAGACGGAGAAACAGCAGGGAGCCCAATGCTAGGCTGGATCCCAGAGACTTGAGCCAAAGGCAAAGGCAGATGCTTAAAATACTGAGCCACCCTGGTGCCCCCTGAATTACTTCTTTTGATTAACCTCTTTATTGGTTATCAAATAGAGTTTTCCAGAAAAGTTCAGAGATTCTATATTCCCTGAGTTCTTTCAATTTTTGAGAGTGTATCTGTGTGCCATCTTTACATTTAAATAGAATATAGTTAGGTCTTGCTTTTTTATTTTTTAATATTTTATTTATTTATTTGTCAGAGAGGAGAGAGAGAGAGAGAGAGAGAGCAAGAGTGCGCGCATGCACAAGCAGGCAGAGGCAGAAAGAGAGGCAGGCTCCCTGCTGAGCAAGGAGCCCAATGCGGGACTCAATCCCAGGACCCTGGGATCATGACCTGGGCCCAAGGCAGAGGCTTTAATCCACTGAGCCACCCAGGCACCCCTAGGTCTTGCTTTTAAAGCTAGCCTGACAATCTACACCTTTTACTGGAGTGTTTATTTATACTTAATGCAATTATTGATATAGTTGGATTTAAGCCTACAATCTTATTTCTTTCCCATTTGTCCCAAAAGCTTTTTGCTTTTTCTCCTTTCTTGCATTCTTTTGAATTGTGTGTGTGTTTTAAGATCTTTTTATTTTATTTTATTTCTCTTATTTGACAGAGAGATCACAGGTAGGCAGAGAGGCAGGCAGAGAAGGGGAAGCAAGCTCCAAGCCGAGCAGAAAGCCCAACTCGGGGCTCGATCCCAGGACCCTGAGATCATAACCCAAGCCGAAGGCAAAAGCTCAACCCATTAAGCCACCCAGGCATTCCTTTATTTTATTAAGTAATCTCATCTCTCCTCGTAACGTGGGGCTCAAACCCACATCCCCAAGATCAGGAGTTGCACACTCCACCAATTGAGCCAGCCAGGTGTCCCAAACTGTGTATTTCTAATAGTTCATATCATTCTCATCAATGGCTTTTTAGTTATACTTCCTTTTTCAGTGATTTAGCTAGTGAATATATAACATTAACTTACCACAATCTACCCCGAATTAATATTATATCACTTCACAAATAATGTACCTTACAATATACTTTCATTCACTTACATTTCCATCCCTCGTATTAATTTGCTGTCATGTTTTACTACTATATATACTTTATTTTACTTCTGTATATAAGTCTCACAAACACTGGTATTATTTTTGCTTTCAACAGTCTTTTTTTTTTTTTTTAAAGATTTTATTTATTTGACAGACAGAGATCACAAGTAGGCAGAGAGGCAGACAGAGTGGGGGGGGAAGCAGGCTTCCCACTGAGCAGAGAGCGCGATGCGGGGCTCGATCCCAGGACCCCGGGATCATGACCCGAGTTGAAGGCAGAGGCTTTAACCCTCTGAGCCACCCAGGCGCCCCTGCTTTCAACAGTCTTTTGGAGACACTAAGAAATGAAGAAAAAGTCTTACATTTACACATATATTCTAATGTGCCTTATTCTTTTGAATGGATCCAGTTTCCATCTGTTTCTTTTTTTTTTTTTTAAGATTTTATTTATTTATTTGTTAGAGAGAGAGCGCACGAGCACAGGCAGACAGAGAGGCAGGCAGAGGCGGAAGCAGGCTCCCTGCCAAGCAAGGAGCCCGATGTGGGACTCGATCCCAGGATGCCGGGATCATGACCAGAGCCGAAGGCAGCCGCTTAACCAACTGAGCCACCCAGGCGTCCCATCTGTTTCAATTTTTCCTTCGATCCAAACAACTTCACCATTTCTTGTAGTGTAGCTCTGCTAATGACTCATTCCTGGAGCTTTTGTCTATCTGAAAATTAATTTATTTTGTCTTTGTTTTTAAGGATATTTTTGCTAAAGTAGAATTCAAGCTTGACAGCTTTTTCTTTCAGCCCTTAAAGGATGTTCTTTTGTCTTCTGGCTTACGCTGCTTCTGAAGAAAAGTCAAGGTTTGCTCCCACCACTGTTCCCATCAGTGTCTTCCTCAGATTGCTTTTAAGATGTTCTCTTTATCTCTGATTTTCACCAAATTGGTTATGATGTGTCTAGGTGTAATTTTCACTGATTATCCTGCTTGAGTTCACTGAGCTTCATGGATCTGTAGACTGATAATTTTCATTAAATTTAAATTTTTTCTGCTGTT
>ML111627.1:24852-41175 GCA_003697995.1 Taxidea taxus jeffersonii
CCCCCCCCCCCCGCCTGCCTCTCTACCTACTTGTGATCTCTATCTGTCAAATAAATAAATAAATAAATCTTTAATAGAATGATCAATACTGAACCCCACGGGTTGAGGATCTGTTCTTTCTTTTCCTCAGCACTTTAGATAATATCTATATTTCTATTTTCAAGTTCACCAATCTTTCAAATTTACTTTCTGAAATGTCTATTTTGCTGTTAAGCCTGCCCAATAAAATTCAATTTCAAATATTATGTTTCTCAATTACAGGATTTTTTTTTAAAAGATTTTATTTATTTATTTGTCAGAGAGAGCGGGAGTGAGCACAGGCAGACAGAGTGGCAGGCAGAGGCAGAGGGAGAAGCAGGCTCCCCGCTGAGCAAGGAGCCCGATGTGGGACTCGATCCCAGGACCCTGGGGCCATGACCTGAGCTGAAGGCAGCCGCTTAACCAACTGAGCCACCCAGGCATCCCTAGGATTTTTTTTTTTAAAGAGTGTATTTACTTGACAGAGCATGTGTGCATACACACAAGCAGGGAGAATGGCAGAGGGAGAGAAAGAGAAGCAGACTCCCCACTGAACAGGATCCTGACATGGGGCTCAATCCCAAACACCCTGGGATCATGACCTGAGCCAAAGGCAGACGCTTAACTGACAGAGCCACCCAGGTGCCCCTCAATTACAGGATTTCATTTGGTTCTTTTTATGTGTCAATTTCTCTAATGTAATTTCCCATCTGGATTCCCATCCAAACACTTATTATGCCCACCTTTTATTTAAACCCTTAAAAATATTTATTATACCTGTTTTAACAGGTTTTTAAAAAATACTTATTTACTTACTTGAGAGAGAGCAAGCAAGCAGGCATACCTGTGTACATGTGCATAGGGTGAGGAGCAGAAAGAGAGGGACAAACAAACTCCATACTGAATGTGAAGCCTGACGCAGGGCTCAATCCCATAACCCCAAAATCACAACGTAAACCAAAACCAAGAGCAGATGCAACTAAGCCACCCAGGTGCCCCTCATTATACCTGTTTTAAAATATTGAACTGTTAATTCCAATATCTCTGTCACATCTAGGTCTATGGACTACTTTTCTTTCTGTTTAGCAATTTCTTACTTCATGTAAAACACTGTAGGTGATACCTTGTTCAGTCTGGATTTTGTTATATTCCTTTGAAGATTGTTGAATTTTGTTCTGGCAGACAGCTAACTCACTGGTGAATAGGACTTGGTTTTTTTTTTTCCTCTTCTTCTTTTTTTTTTTTTTTTGGGGGGAGGGAGAGAGAGAGCAACAGAGAGCACAAGTGGGAAGGAGAGGGAGAAGCAGGCTCCCTGCTCAGCAGGGAGCCCCATGTGGGGCTCAATCCCAGGACCCTAAGATCATGACCTGAGCCGAAGGCAGCCACTTAACCAACTGGGCCACCCAGGCACCCCTGGGACTTGTTTTTAAGTTTTGTTAGAGCATATCTAGAATAATCATACTACCAAGGCATGGTCATTTTGGAGTCTTAGTTGAATGTTTGTGATGTTCGATGACTCTCTACTCTGGCTGGTTGGAATTCAAACCACTCCCATCACTGTGAAACATATGGAATCTCCTCTCAGTTCACAGCTCCCCAGAAGCTTTCCACTATAAGGTCTCAGTCTCCCTTTATGCATGTGCAACTTAACATTAGTCCAAAGACAAGAGCACTCCTCTATGCATTTCTAGAGTGCTTCTTTGTGTAGCTCCTTTCTTTCTTTGTTTCTTTCTTTCTTTCTAAGACTTTTATTTGAGAGAGAGAAAGACAAAGAGTGAACATGAGCTGGGCTGGGGGAGGGCTGATGGAGAGGGAGAGGCAGGCTCCTTGATATTCAGGGGCTCAATCCTAGGACTCTGGGATCATGACCTGAGTGAAGGCAGACACTTAACCAACTAGCCACACAGGCACCCTAAATTTCTCAGTTTCACCTAGTTTCTTAGCAGCCTAAAAAATATCTGAAATGGTCTTCAGAACAACCACAGTATCTTCCACAGTTCAGAGATTTATCAATGGTAGTATGCTGCAATGAACAAGGTTTACAATCTATTCAACTGGTCCACCAGTTATATGGTTGGTCACAGCCAGTACAGTTTCCTTTTGTCTTCTTTTTTTTTTTTTAAAGATTTTATTTATTTTATTTGAGAGAGCGAGCAAGAGAGAGAGGGGGAGAGGGAGAGAATCCCAAGCGAATTCCAAGCTAAGTGTAGAGCCCCAATGTAGGGCTCGATCTTATGACCTGAGCCGAAATCAAGAGTCAGATGCTCAACCAACTGAGTCACCCAGGTGCCCCTTCCTTCCTTTTGTGTCTTAAAGTCTTCCTTAGAATGCCAATGAGAAATGGGACTAATCCTTGATTCACAACTTCCTGTGTTGGTCCTGGCAGCCAGATGTCATGTTTTACATTTTCTACATTGCTTCCTTCTGAGTTTTAGTTTTGGGGCTCATTACAGGCTGGGAAAGATGGCAAGTGCTCCCACATCTATTACAACTTGAGTCTGTTCATCTCTCCCAGTGACAATACATCCTATGGCTCTTAGCACAGCAGTCACAATTAGCAATTCAGGAGCTCTTCAAAGTTTAAGTTGGGGCACAACTCCTCTTTTCATAACCTTTCAATCTGTTCATTTGGACCATCAATATGGTAAGAAATGAACCAGCAGGTATGTGCTAAGACTTCTGGATCACTGCAGTGCAGGAGATGAAGGAAGGAAGAATTTGCTCAATAGTACCTACAGGAGTGTAGGATCTTGTTGCAACAAAAATTTGAAAGTGTCCAGATAAGATTATTTAAGTAACCACATGATAAAAATGACATATCAGGAACTGTAAGAAGGACCAACAGAGGGTCAAATGCACACCATATTTGATAACCAAGTCTCAGAAAACTGAACTATTTCGTGTAATGTTTCCTAGAGCTCATACAGCTTATTCACTGATGAGTATGGGAAGATGTCAACGGAGAAATGAATGCTGGGATAGCACCCCTCTCTACCACAGCCTTGGTCTGTTCTGATATTCTAGAAGCAATGTTAGTGAGGGTGCAAGCAGATTCAACTGAATGGGACTATGAGCATTTCTGCCCAAAAAGGACACAAATTTTTGAATCAAACCAGCCCAGATTATACAGTCTATGTGGGCTGCTTTTCCACAGAAAGCAGTTTCTTAGCAGCTTGAATGGCCTGGAAGTGGCTTTCCAAATTATTGCTATTTATGCCTTTGACCATGTTACCAACAGATCAACTTACACTGCCCTGGCTCTTGTGGTTCTCCTGCAGTGGAGAAGTAGCATTATCAAGAAATGAGCTTACATTTCTCCTTTTCAGCATCTAGTCTTCCTTCTTAGCTTTCCTTTATACCATCTTTCCCCTTGTTCTTGAATCTATTAAGGTGGGCAGCAGGTGAACTGCACTGTCTTTGGCAGACCTGGTTTGACACAAAGGGAGAAAGGCCAGCTCAGGCTTCCACAGAAAGTATAGGCTGGGTCGGCTGCCCTCAAACACATTCACCATAGCTCAGCCCCAAGAAGTGTCCATAGTTTATATATATATTTTTTAATTTAAAGATTTTATTTATTTATTTGACAGAGACAGAGATCACAAGTAGGCAGAGAAGCAGGCAGAGAGAGAGGGGGAAGCAAGTTCTCCGTTGAGTGAAGAACCTGATGTGGGGCTTGATCCCAGGACTCTGGGATCACGACCTAAGCCGAAGGCAGAGGCTTAACCTACTGAGCCACCCAGGCACCCCCATGGTTTATATTCTTAAAAGTTCATTTTAGTTGCCTTATGGAAAGAGGTTTAGGGACTTGCATTAATCTCCTAACTGTAATCCCAGCAGGAGAGGACAGTGACTTGGATAAGAATGATAGAGGAGGGAGAAAGCCAGGACAGATTTAAGACATATTTTGGAGATAAACTGGCCATGAGCTACTATGTAGAGAGAGATACCACTTGCCAAGGGTATCTCTTGGAAGATAACAGGGGTGTAATAAATTGCGGGGAGAAGAAAACAATTAAGAATTCCATATTTGGTTTGATAAGTTTGAGATGCCTAAGAGAACTCCAAGTAGGAATGTCTAATAAACAATTAGCTACATGTAGTCTGAAGCATACACGAATGGTCTAGAGTGAAGACTATCTGCATTATCATCAACTTCTCTGAGTCTTTATCTCTTCCTGTAAAGTAATTCTACTTTTTAGAAGAGCAAGCTGAGAACTTCTTTTTTTTCTTTGAAAGAGAGCCCACATGTGCACAGCAGGAGCAGTGCAGAGGGAGAGAGAGAGAATCCCAAGCAGTGAGTCTGTTCGTCTGTCCCAGTGACAATAGTTCCTATGGCACTTAGCCATAGGGGCTTGATCCCACATGCAGCTTGATCCCACAACCCCGAGATCATGACCTGAGCTGAAACCAAGAGTCAGATATACAACCAACTGAGCCACCAGATGCCCCCAAATCAAGGACTCTTAAACAGAAGGGAAACAAAAATCATCTACTGTTACCACTACCTGGAGACCATCACTACTTCATTTTTGGTGAATTTCCTCTTAGCACTATGCAGTTTGGTCTTGCTTTTTTGTTTTAAGTAATATCTACACTCAACCATGGGGCTCAAACTCATGACCCCAAGATCGAGCATTCCATGCTCTACTGACTGAGCCAGGCACGTGCCCCAATTTGGTCTTGTTTTCACATACTGTAGTCATGAGCCTTCTTCACTTCCCATTAGAAACCCTTCTTAATATCTGTTTTAGTGGCTGCATAATATTTCCTCAGAGAGATGTGTGTCAGAGTAAACTTCTACTTCTTTGCATAGGACATTTAGATTGCTTTACAAAAATAGTTCAGAGTTGAATTCATATCTGAAAACATCTGGCCAAAGTATTCCTGGAATTATATATACTCTAAGTACATAATCAGAAGTACATTCTGCACCAACCAATATAGTCAGACCTGTTCACAACAATAGGATATTTTGTAATTTTTTTAAAGATTTTTTAAAAAATTTTTTAAGATTTTATTTATTTGTTAGAGAGAGAGTGAGCACAGGCAGACAGAGTGGCAGGCAGAGGCAGAAGCAGGCTCCCTGCTGAGCAAGGAGCCTGATGTGGGACTCGATTCCAGGATGCTGGGATCATGACCTGAGCCGAAGGCAGCTGCTTAACCAACTGAGCCACCCAGGCATCCCTAAAGATTTTTTTTTTTGAGAGAGAGAAGAGAGCACAACCATGGGGGAGGGGCAGAGAGGATGAAGAAGCAAACTCCTCAACAAGCACAGAGCCCAACCCCGAGATCATGACTTTAGCCAAAGTCAGATGCTTAACTGACTAAGCAACTCAGGGGCCCCAGAATATTTTATAGTTTAGGAAAAGAGTCACATCTGTTCTCATTTGATGTACAGAAAAATCCTATGAAGAAAGTATGAGTGGACCATACTACTCTAATTTTGTCAACAGAGAATTTGCGCCTCAGGGAAGGAAAATGTCTTGCTTGATGTTGTGCTAAAAGTGGGTTCTTTGGCCTCCTGCTCTTTCCCTTGCCCCAACCGATCCTTGGTAAAAGAATTTGTCTAATAAGAAAAAACAATTTCAGAGCCACTTTTGTTTTCCCTATTTCAATAAGGAATTCAAAGTTCTTATGAAAACTATAATAAAATACGGTATAAACAGTATTTTTAAAAAGGTGGGAGGGAGGCCTGGCTGGCTCAGGCAGTAGAGCATGCGACTTGATATCAGGGTTGTGAGTTTGAGCCCCAAACTGGGAGTGGAGATTACTGGGGGGAAAAAAAAAGGTATAAAAACAAAAAGAACCCAAAACTTTACCAAGACACAAATCCAGAGACTAAATATCTAGGAACATTTTTGATTTTGCATGCTGTATCATACAGGTGAGTTCACACCATATACAAATTTGTATTTGGCTTTCTTTACTGAAGATATATATATATGTAATTTCGTAAGTTTTTTACCACATCAACAAAATTCTCTAGGAACATTACTTTTTCATGGGCTAAATAACATTCCATACAATAGAGATAACATTTAACTAAGCTGTCACTGTTGGCACACAGGTTTTGGGTTTTTTTAAATCATTAATATAATGGAATAATGTATTAATTGTAAATTTTAAGTTGGTTTTTTTTTTTAAGATTTTATTTATTTGACAGATGGAGACCACAAGTAGGCAAAGAAGCAGGCAGAGAGAGAGGAGGAAGCAGGCTCCCTACTGAGCAGAGAGCCCGATGCAGGGCTCGATCCCAGGACCCTGGGATCAGGGCCTGAGCCAAAGGCAGAGGCTTTAACCCACTGAGCCACCCAGGCACCCCAAATTGTAAATTTTAAGTTAATGGAAATAAAATTTTGTAAATAATACTGGGATATTTTTTCACATTAATTTGTTTTTAAAGATTTTTATTTATTTATTTAAAGATTTTATTTATTTATTTGAGAGAGCGAGCGAGTGCACATGAGGGTTGTGGGGGCAGAGGGTGATCCCAGGACCCTGGGATCCTGACCTGAGCCGAAGGTAGACACTTAACTGACTGAGCCATCCAGGTATCCCTTTGTGGTGTTTTTAAAATATGCCCATAGGGACGCCTGGGTGGCTCAGTTGGTTAAGCAGCTGCCTTCGGCTCAGGTCATGATCCCAGCATCCTGGGATCGAGTCCCATATCGGGCTCCTTGCTAGGCAGGGAGCCTGCTTCTCCCTCTGCCTCTGCCTGCCACTCTGTCTGCCTGTGCTCACTTGCTCTCTCTCCCTCTCTCTCTGACAAATAAATAAATAAAATCTTAAATAAAATAAAATATGCCCATAAAAATAATAATAATAATAAGATAAAAAGTGAAATAAAATATGCCCATAAATTCTTTCATATTCCTTCCTTCAAGAAGTAGGATGTTAGTTCTCTATTTGTGTGGGCTGGACTTACTGACTCACTTCTAATGAACAGAATGTGATGGAAATGAAAAACGTAGGACTTCCAAGGGTAGGTCATAAAGGACACTGTGGATTTCATCATGCTCTTTCTTTTGGATAACTCACTATGGAAGAAACCAGATGTCATGACATAAAGACACACAAGCAGCCTATGGAGTGATCCCTGTCATGAGGAACTGAAGTTTCCTGGTAACAGCTGGAAAGGCCTTTCCTAACAAGCCAAATATCTTAGAATTGGAAACTCCACTCTAGTCAAACCTTCCAATGACTACAGCCCTTATTCCCTGGTTAACGTCTTAACTGCAACCTCATCAGAGACCATGAGGCATACAGCTAAGCCAATCCCAAATTCCTGACCTATAGCAACTATGTGAAATAGTAAGTTTGTTGGAATAATTTCTTATTTATTTTTTTAAAGATCTTATTTATTATTTATTTGACAGAGAGAGACACAGCAAGAGAGGGAACACAAGCAGGGGGAGTGGGAGAGGGAGAAGCAGGCTTTCTGCTGAGCAGGAAGCCTGATGCAGGTCTCAACCCCAAGACCCTGGGATCATGATCTGAGCCAAAGGCATACGCCCAACCACTGAGCCACCCAGGCGCCCCAGAATAATTTCTTATTTAGCGATAGATAAACACTACTCACTACTCCAGTGACAACTACAATTAGGGCATGAGGCAAAAAGATAAGATGGTAGAGAATTAATTACTGGTCCCTAGCTCTGTGCCAGGCACATGCTGATGCCTCTACCTGCATCATCTTATTTAAGCCTCACATAACCCTATGAAGCTAGTACTATTTTTCTCCATTTTACAGGTGATATAACTGAGGCAGAGTTAAAGTGACTGGCTCAAAGTCCCACTACTTCCTAACAGCATTCCCCAATATCTGCCTAACTTGAAAGGCTGTTTTTCCCACATCCCTCTGCTGACCTCTCTCCAAATCTTCCTGCAATGTGCTTCCCCAAGGCCTGTGAGGACCCTTCTGCGAAGAGGAACCCAGCATGAGGTTCAGGATGTGAGACCAGCACTACTATCAATAACAGTCACCAAAGAAAGCAGGTGTCTCACCTTTCCCAGTCACATAATAGGCCCCCAGTTTGTAGCAGCTATCGCTGTGTTTGTTCTCTTCACAGTTAAACTTCAACACCTTGGCAGCCTCCTCAAAATTCTTCTGGATCCCTTCCAAATAGTCCACCAGCCGATAGCATCCTGTGAGGAAAACACAAGAGCTGTTCATGTTTGGGGCTGCTGCACAGCAGTGGGGAAGGCTGAGGTGCAGTGGCCAAAACGTGTTTTACTTAGGACCAGTTTCTGTCCTCCTGAGGTGTGGTAAGGTGACCCCACCACAAAGACTGCAGGTGGTATTCAGCCATGTCTATAATGGCATCATCTGCCCTTAGCCGGGGACTGAGCAATGTACAAGCTGGAGAGACCATGGCCAGTGCCCTGGCTCCACCACTCACCAGCCATTCTGCTCCTTGTCACCCAGGGACAAAGACTCACTGACTTCCATGATTGAAACTTTGCCACCTTTGGAACTTCCCAGGAAGTTCAGAAATAAAACACTGGAAACCAAAAGGGTCCATGGGTCATCTTTGTAGAATCAAGAAAGGGGTGTTTCCAGGACTATACACCTCAGCCAGGCTGGGAATGAGAAGCCCAAAGACAGAGCAGAAATAGCAGCTACTAAAGTAGTTGGAAAGGGACTCTCTCTTTGGCAGTCTCTGGTCCCAATGAGCCTCTTCTTAACATCCCTCCCCTCTGTCTTTGGCCCTTCTTTTTCATCCCAAATGACACTCATCTCATTCATTTTCTTTTCTTTTCTTTTTTAAAGATTTTTATTTATTTATTTGACAGCGAGAGCAGGAACAGGAGCAGGGGGAGTGGGAGAGGGAAAGCAGGCTTCCCGCTGAGCAGGGAGCCAGATGCGGGGCTTGATCCCAAGATGCTGGGATCATGACCTGAGCCGAAGGGAGACACTTATCGACCAAGCCATCCAGGAGCCCCTCATTCATTTTCATTGCAACAAATATTTGCACATCTAGTCCAACCATGTACCAAACACTGTTCTAGATGTTGGGAATATAGTCACTTGCCCTCCTAAAAATTACATTCTAGAAGAGAGGAAAAAAATAAGTAAATAGTGAGCAAGATGCATTTTTTAAATGCATTTAAACAGTAGTAAATGTTTTATGATTGAAATAAAACAGGGTAAGATAGTTTATTGTGCATGCTGGGGGAAAAGTTACCATAAACCGGGCAGTCAGGGAGGGCCTAGTAAGGACTGTGATATCCAAGCTGAAATGTGAATAACAAGAATGAACTAGCTATTTAAAGACAATGAAATGGAAGAGAGCAGAAAGTCCCAGTTATAAGAAACAATAGACTAGGTGGCTCAGTGGGTTAAGGCCTCTGCCTTCGGCTCAGGTCATGATCCCAGGGTCCGGGATCAAGCCCTGAATCAGGCTCTCTGCTCAGCAGGGAGCCTGCTCCCCCCGCCCTCTCTGCCTACTTGTGATCTCTGTCAAATAAATAAAATATTTTTTAAAATTAAAAAAAAGAAACAATAGACTAAAAGACCTCAAAGAGGGAATAAGCTTAATACAAATAAGGTATAATGTAGCTGGATTAAGGAGGAAAGGGCTGGGAAATGACGAGAAAATGGCAGGGACCAGATCACAGGGCACTGTGGAACACAGGAAGGACTTGGGATTTTATTCCAGGTCCATGGCAAACCACTGGAGGGTTAAGAAAGGCAGTGACTAATATGATTCAATTTACATTTTAATTTTATTTATTTTTTAAGATTTTATTTATTTATTTGATAGAGCAAGTGTGAGAGAACACAAGCCAAGAGTAGTGGCAGAGGGAGGAGAGGGTGAGGGAAAAGCAGCAGCAGCAGGGAGGCAGACAGAGGGCTGGAGGGCTCGATCCAATCCCAGGACCCTGGGATCATGATCTCAGCAGAAGGCAGACACTTAAGCAACTAAGCCATTCAGGCAACCCCAATTTGCATTTTTAAAAGGATACTCCAGTGTATATGTTTGTATATGCCTGCATGAACATGGAAGAACAAAATGCATGAGGGGGTACACTCCAGCACTGATAACAAACGTGTTGTTTTGTTATTTAAAAATCTAAGAAGATTGGGTTATGGACATTGGGTAGGTTATGTGCTATGGTGAGTGCTGTGAAGTGTGCAAGCCTGACGATTCACAGACCTGTACCCCTGGGGCAAATAATACATTATATGTTAATAAAAAAAAAATAAAAAAATAAAAAAATCCAAGAAGATAGCATTTAATAGAACAAAATGAAATTTTAACTATCAGTTTGAGGGTAGAAAACATATTTTAAGGGAGTGAGCATGCAAACAGAGTCAGGTTAGGCGGCTATTTCAGTAATTCTGGTGAGAGATCATGATGACTTCAAATGACAGTAGCTATAGTAACGATAGCCTCCTCTCAGGCTCTCCTGAAGTGCAGCAGCCAGTCCTTTCACGCCCACCCTCCCCCACTCCACCACTCAGTATACTCTCCAGCGTCCATAACCATGAACTCTCTCCTCAAAAACACGTATGGTTTTCCACTGCCTACAGAATAAAGTCTAAATGCTTTACCCTGGCATTCAAGGCCTGACACACTGTGGCCCAGACTCCCTCTTCCATCTAACTACAACCTCACTTCAATTTTCCAAAAGACAGCATTCTCTTCTCCCACACTGTCCTCCATTTAAAGAACACCTGCCTGCTCCTCCTGCCTGACCTCCCCCTAGAAGTCTTCCCGAACTATCCTGCTCCTCAGTGACTCCAACTCTTCTTAGGATGCAGGCAAGCCCTCAAAGAACCACCCTGGGTTCTTGTTAAGCCATTAAACAGCAGAGCAACTCTGGTTAGTTGGTTAGCTCCAATAAATAGTTATATCATATTCTGGAAACCAGACTGCAAGCTATAAGAAGGTTGGGTGAGTGTCTCTTTTTTTTTTTCTCTTTTCTTTTCTTTATAAAGAAGGAAGAAGAAAACCACCCAAAGGTACTGGCTGCTTTGGACACCATCATTCACTGACACACTCAAGTCAACTCAACGTCTCAGAACACAAGGGACACATTCATGCCTCAGGGCCTTTTCACTAGCTGTTACCTCTGCCTACCAGAGATCTTCCTGAGCTTCCTCAAGGCTTTGTTCAAATGCCACTTTCTCAATGACTCCCTCTGGCCACTTAATTTAAAACTGCCCTCAACTCCCCATACCTGTTAATCCTTTTTGCCACTACACTTTCCAACACACGATTTCATTTATTTCTTTACGTTTATTGTCCAACTCCCCCCCCACTAGAATGTAAGCTCCAGAACAGGGAATTTTATGTCTTCACTGATGTATCCCCACCCCTCCACCCCCAACACCCAAGCACACCTCCTCTTATCCCCCCTCCTTCCAGGCTCGGTCCCACCGAGGATCCCCCCGCTGCGAGGCCCGCAAGTCCTCGAGGAACCCAACCCTTTCCTCCTCAACATACACAAGGTCGTCAGTGTCCCACCGCGTCCCCACGAGTCCCGGCCGGAGACCACTTCCAGACCACCTTCAGCGGTCGCTCGTGACCCGTGCGGCCCGCACCCTTCCCCCATGTGTCCCACGTGTTCCCAGGCTGCGCTGGCAGCGCTCACCGTCCGGGTCCTTCTCGCGGTAGCACTGGTAGTTGCACTCCACCTCCATGTTCTCCAGAAAGGACTTCACCTGTTCCTCATCCTGGAAATCCACCACACCCGCCATTGCCCCTGCTCACCCAGCCGAGATTAGCCCGCGGCTCAGCACGCCCGCCCCGCGGTCACGTGAGCAGCGGAGGGCGGGGCCTGGGAGGGGCGTGCCGCGGAGGGCTGCGTGCTCACCCGGTATTCCGGAAGGGGGAGCACGGCGAACCTAAATCCTGGAGCTGTCAAAACCTTGCTACGCTCATTCCTTTCCTAAAACCGGTGACAGTCTTTCTGCAGGAGTTTTGTGCTCCAGCTTTGTGCCCTTCATGATTTCCTGCCTGCAGTTATTTATTTCTTCATTTATTCGTTTGTTCGGTGGTCTCCAAGTGCCTATTGTGTGCCTCACCAAGGGCTTAGTTCCAGTAATACAACTGACAAATATGGTCCTTTCCTTTAAAGAGTTTGCAGTTTAGTAGGAAGACATTTGTTTATTCATTCAGCAGGCATTCTGAGCATCTACTATGTCAAGTATAGCTGCACAGACCAATATTCATAAATCTGTTCTACTGAAATGAGAGGTCTGGTTCATCTGTATGTTCCTCCCAGACATATTCCCCCAGCTCCCCCGCCAAACCTGAATGACCTAAGAAATGAATGGCTGTGGGAGATGATGACTGGAACACAGGAGCTACAGAGGTTGTAGTAATAATTCTGTTGTAATAGCGAATGCATAAACAGTGTCGAACTTTGTTCCAGATTCTATTCTAAGATTTTTATACAAAGTCTCATTTAATTCTCACTATGACCCTCATTGTGACGCTGTGGGGTAGGTATTATTATCCCCATTCTGCAGATGAGGAAACTGGGCTACAGAGAAGTAACTTGTCCAAGGTCACACAGGAAGTGAGAGAGTAGTGTGATAAATAGTTTTATAAATAAAAGAATTCATGTGATACAAGAGGAACGTGTGAAGGAGATGGAGGGAAGGAACTTTGCCTGGTTTTTGCTTTGTTCTCTTTCACAGAATCATCAGTTACATAAAGCCTAGACTGAAAGCTCTCCAAAGACAGTCAGATCCTGTTCATCTTTGAGTCCTAGCCAGCCCTATTCTAGAGTCCTCAGTGGTACTCAGCCCATGGTTTCCCATCACCTATAGCAATGCTTCCCCAATGATTCCGCCACTAACCTATCCTTAAAGGCATCAGAGAATGGACCACTTCCAACCCTTCCTTATTGGGGAGCAGCTTACTGCAACTGGAAAATGTCTTTGAAGTCCCAATTTTACTTTTAAAATTCATGTGATTTCACATTCAATTCCATAGTAATATATCTTTTATAGGAAAACACAAGATTGCTTTCTCCCCAAGCCTTTTGGTAAAATTGGCATTTCAAGTGATGATATGCCACATTTTCATATGGTTTCTCATACCCCTGATCACCTTGGGAGACCCCTCAATACACGTATCCCTGGAAGGAAAGCCCAGACCTTTTATTTTGACCCCACCTTACTTAACCTGGCCTTAAAGGCCATGTACAATCTGATTTTAGTCTCATATCATGCCTCTCCTCCCCCATACACCACCTAACTTCATGATCTCTGAATAGGTCGCATGTTTGTATCCCTGTTTACTGCTGCTCTTAAGGCCTGCACCCCCCTTCTCTGCCCAAATCAGAGATTCTCTTCTCTGTAGAGTCTTCCCAGGTGCAACAACCACATACCCTCCAAAGTAGATTTAAAGTTCCCACTTCAGGGGTCATTGGGTGGCTCAGTCAGTTAAGCAACCAACTCGACTTAGGCTCAGGTCATGATCTCAGGGTGGTGAAATGGAGCAGTGTGTCATGTTCCACACTCAGGGAGTCTGCTTGAGATTCTCCCTCTCCCTCTGCCCCTCCCCCCTCCTTGCAAATAAATAAATAAATCTTTAAATGCTCCCACTTCAGTGTTCCAGACTACTTGGTTTATTTTGGTATAATGTAGTAGGAAAGGACTGGCTTTGGAAGACAAACAGATCTTAGTCAGAATCCATGCCCCAGGGGCACCTGGGTGGCTCAGTGTGGTAAAGCCTCTGCCTTCAGCTCAGGTCATGATCCCAGGGTCCTGGGATCCAGCCCCGCATCGGGCTCTCTGCTCAGCAGGGAGCCTGCTTACCTTCCTCTCTCTCTGCTTGCCTCTCTGCCTACTTGTGATCTCTCTCTGTCAAATAAATAAATAAAATCTTTAAAAAAAAAAAAAAAGAATCCATGCCGCATGTTTACTAAATTGTGACCTTGAACCAATCACATTTATGAGCTTGATTCCTCTTCTGTAAATTAAAATCCCTTGAGGCTGTGATCCCATGACACTGTGATCTCTGTGTCCCTTTTTCCAGGCACAGGGTCAAGAATAGAGCAAAGCAAAAAAAAAAAAAAAGAAAGAAAGAAAGTAAGAAAGAAAAGAATAGAGCAAAGCTTGGTGAGGGTGATGTAGATAGCTAAGGTCAGGGACAGTCCGCAAATCATATTTTTCCCATAATCATATTTGCTGAGTTGAACTACATTAAAATGAGCCCACCTGAGCAGTAGGGGGTGACAGAGAGTTAGGGAAAAGATGGAAGACAGGCTGGGCCAAGTATGAAGTCACATACTTAAAAGGAAATTTAATGTCATCAAAAAGGCAGCCAGCTTCCTTTTTTAGTCCTGTCCTTATCTCTGTAGATTTATTCCCCCTTATCCCTATAAATGTTCACATTTACTTTTTAAACTTATTTAATTATTCAAGTAATACATGCATATATGCTTATTGTGAATTAATCTCATGTTTTTCACCTAATGTTCCTTTTCGTTGAGCATAATACAGCTTGTAGACACTGTTTAGACTGTTGTAGAGAAATCAAAGGTCAGAGAAGTTAAATGACTTATTCTTAAACACATAGTGAGAAGACCAGGAGGAGAAACCAGCCCTCCTAGAATCTTAGAGTTCACAATAACCATTCCGGATCCTGGAGGAAAGAATTGAAGAGCATTATGGCACTCAACTCCTCACTCCAGATTTAGATTCAACTATTATTAATTGATCACTAATTGTGCTCTTAGTACTTTAGGTTAATTATCTCATTTATTCTTCATTCATTCAACAAACATGCCCTGTATGCTTAAAAATGGCTAGGGCTTAAGGGATGCCGAGTTGAAAAAAGCAAGATTTCAATAAGAACATGCAACTCTTGGAAGAGGAAAAGCACTGGTACATAAACATTAATGAGATGCTCAAAGGAAGGCAAACTAGAAACACTGTGATACCATTTGTCATCTCTTAAGTCAACAAAGATTGGCCTCCTATGTTTGAAAGAATGCTGAGAAATTGACTTTCCAATATATTATTGGTGGAAATGTAACTTGATGCCTCCTCTTTGGAGAGCAATTTGGTAATATCTACTAACATTTAAATGTGCTTTTATGTATTTTGGGGGGTGGGAGAAAATGTGCAAACCTATTCCACAATGGACTTGTATCCTGAACATATAGAGAATTCCTACAACTCAACAATAAGAAGACGATATTTTTAAAAATGGGCAAAATATTTGAATAGACTTTTTTTTTTAAAGATTTTATTTATTTATTTGATAGAGATCACACAAGCAGGCAGAGAGGGGAGGGGAGAAGCAGGCTCCCTGCCGAGCAGAGAGCCCAATGCGGGACTCGATCCCAGGATGCTGGGATGATGGCCTGAGCCGAAGGCAGCAGCTTAACCCACTGAGCCACCCAGGCGTCCCTTGAATAGACTTTTTAGCCAAGGACATATGGATGGGCAACAAGCACACAAAAAGACCCCCAGGGGACACCTCGGTGGCTCAGTCAGTTAAGCCGCTGCCTTCCGCTTGAGTCATGATTCAAGCATCCTGGGATCAAGTCCCACATCAGGCTCCTTGCTCGCAGGGAGCCTGCTTCTCCCTCTGCCTCTGCCTGCCACTCTCTCTCTCTCTCCCTCTCTGACAAATAAATAAAAATAAAATTCTTAAAAAAAAAAAAGACCCCCAGCATACAGAAATGCAAATAAAAATCCACACTGAGATAGCACTACACAGTTACTAGAAAGGCTATAATCAACATGACAAACAATACCATGTGTTGATGAGAATATTTAAAAACTGGAACCTTCTATACATTTCTGATTGGAATGTAAAATGCTGTAGCCACTTCATATTTTTATTTGTTTGCTTGCTTGCATTTTATCTTATTGTGGTAAGCACACTTAACATGAGATCTATCCTCTTAACAAATTTTTGAGTGTACAATATATTATTGTCAACTGTAGGTACAATGTATAGTGCTGTACCCCAGATTTCCAGGGTTTATTCATCTTGCTTAATTGGAACTAAATGCCCTTGATTAGTAATTCTCCATTTCCCCTTCTCCCCAGCCCCTGGCAACCATCATTCCACAATCTGAGTCTAAGAATTTGACTGTTTTAGATAACTCTAAGATAACAAGTACAAGAAGTACTTGTGCATTATGCAGTGCTTGTCTTTCTGTGACTGTCTCATTTCACTTAGGACGATGTCCTCAAATTGTCATTGTTGTTATCATTGTTGTTGTTTTTTAAGTAGGTTCTAGGGACGCCTGGGTGGCTCAGTTGGTTAAGCGGCTGCCTTCGGCTCAGGTCATGATCCCAGCGTCCTGGGATTGAGTCCCACATCGGGCTCC
>ML111627.1:41275-70674 GCA_003697995.1 Taxidea taxus jeffersonii
AAAAAAAAAAAAAAGTAAGTAGGTTCTAGCTGGGCTCCAAGGCACTCCTTAATCTCCATCCCCTGTTTAACCCATCCCCTCTTCCATCTCCCTACTGGTAACATCAGTTTATTCTCTATAGCTAAGAGTCTGTTTCTAGGTTTGCGTCTCTCTCTTTTTTTTAAGGCTCCCAATTTCTCCATATCCTTGACAATACTTCTTTCCTTTTTTTTTTTTTTTTTGATAACAGCCATCCTGACAGGTGTAAGGCAATATCTCATTATGGTTCTGATTTGCGTTTTCCTGATGTTTAGAACTTTGAGCATCTTTTCATACACCTGTCAGCCATTTGTACATCTTTGAAGAAATGTCCACTTGGATGCCTAACTCATTTTTTAAAAGATTTTATTTATTTATTTGAGAAAGAGCAAAATCAAGAGGGATGACAGAGGTAGAGGGAGAAGCAGATTTGCCACTGAGTGGAAGGCCCAAAGCAGGGCTGAATCCCAGGACCCTGAGAGCATGACATGAGCTGAAGGCAGCCGCTTAACCGATTGAGCCACCCAGGTGCCCCTCCCTAACTCATTTTTTAATTGGGCTATTAGTTTCTTGCTTTTGGAATTATAGGCTTTTCCCATATATCCTGGTGGTAAATCCTTTATCAAATATCTGGTTTGCAAACATTCCCTCCCATTCCATAGGTCACCTTTTCATTCTGCTGATTGTTTTTTTTGTAATGTAGATGATTTTTATTCTTTTAATTTATTTTAAGTAATTTCTATGTCCAATGTAGGGCTCAAACTCACAATCCTGAGATCGAGACTGAGCCAGCCAAGCGTCCCAGTGCAGGCAATTTTTAGTTTGATATAATCTCACATTTATTTTTGTCTTTGTTGCCTATGCTTTTGGCATCATTAAAATGGGCTTATACTTTTGACCTAGAAGTTCAACTTCCAAGAATGATACATAGCCTGTGGAAATTCTTACACAAATAAATAAATATTTCCTGGTTTTGTTGTTGCTGCTGTTGTTACAACAGAAATAACAAGGGTGCCTGTGTGGCTCAGTTGTTAAGCGTCTGCCCTTGGCTCTAGTCCTGATCCCAGGGTCCTCGGATCTAGTCCTGCATCAGGCTCCCTGCTCAGTGGGGAGCCTGCTTCTCCCATCCTACTCCCCCTGCTTGCATTTCTTCTTGCTGTCTCTCTCTCTCTCTCAAATAAATAAATAAAATCTTTAAAAACAACAACAATAGAAATAACAAATATCCAAGAATAGGGGATTTGAATTCAATGTAGACATTAAAAATAATTAAATAGGTCTATTTCAACATTGAGGGATGTTCAAATGCATTGTTAAGTGAAAAACAAAAAATTCTATAGTATAACAATTTTTCGTTTAAAAAATAACCTTTTGTATGTTCATAGAAAAAAAAAAAACCTGAGGGAAAATACCCTGAATTTTAATAGTTAACTATGAGCTGGAAAGGAGGAAGGGAATAGTTTATAGGGAACTTCCAGTGTTTGCAATCCATCTTTATTTTTATAATGATATACTACTTTTGTAAGCAAACAAAATAATAAAAGCATTTTTAAAGACTTGATGTGTTCCCTGGATATATTCACAGTCTTATGGGTTATTTTGCAGTAAGTACTAATATGACCATTTTATAAATGAGGTCCAGAGAAGTAGAGCCATTTCTTTGAGGTTACACAGCCCACCAAGACTTCCCCAAAGATCAGGCATTGGTGAGCTGACAGAATCCCCCCTTGCCCACCCGGGGACAGAAAGACCAGATCAGTCACATTTGCTGTGAGGTCACTTTGAAGGCTTGGTACATGTCCTCATTAGTCCATCCTGAGCCATGTGTCCTCCGAAGACAGGCACGGCTATGGGTGGCAGGAGGCTAGGAATGATCAGGCTTTCCTCGGATTCCTCTGGGGCACCAGTTCTCTGTCCACTGCAGATCCCCTGCGGACCCTTAGCATTGGGTGGGTTAGCAGTGGAGGCGTCTTGACCTTCCTGCTGTGGCCAGCCAATCACCCAAGCCCGGCCTGCAGAGCCAACAGCCCCCCCCCGCCCCCGCATCCTTCCCACCAAAATTAGGAAGAAGCCCCGATGGATGCCAGCAGTGGTATTTGCATATCACCTAGTCCTTGCCTGACCTGCCTAGCTGCAAGTCAGCTCAATGCAATCAGAAATAGGATTCAATGCAACCTCTACTTTCCTGCCTATCTTTTTAAATAAAATTTAATTTAATTTAATTGTTTTTATTTTGATAGAGATCACAAGTAGGCAGAGAGGCAGGCAGAGAGAGAAGGGGAAGCAGGCTCCCTGCTGAGCAGAGAGCCCAATGTGGGGCTCCATCCCAGGACTCTGAGACCATGACCTGACCTGAAGGCAGAGGCTTTAAACCCACTGAGCCACCCAGGCGCCCCTTCCTGCCTATCTTTGAGGTGCCCTAGCTGGACTTGAAGCTGGAAAAGCCCCTGCTTTATACAGAAGAGGACTGGGTTCCAGAGAGAGGCAAGGGCTTGGCCTGGGGCACAGAGCAAGTTAATAACAGAGACATGGACTGTTTCTTCAGGAAAGTAAATTGGATGGTAACCTTTCCAACTTTATCTTCCCCTCCTCCTGACAAATACCCTCTCTCTTCCCCCTTCAGGGTTCCTCTGTGCTTCTTGCTCTAGTATCATCATCTGAGGCAGCAAGGTGTATTGAGAATGATAAAGACTTTGGAAACACACTACCTTGGTATCCCACACTTGCTGTGGGAACTCAGACAAGTTGTGTTCCTTTTCTGGCCTTATTTTCCTCATCTGTCATTGGATATGAACCTCTATTCTATTTACCTGATAGGAATAAATAAGAAGTTGGGAGGCAGTTTGGTATAGAGCAGTGGTTTTCCAAATGGTATAGAGTGGTGATTTCCCTGAACCAGCAGCATCAGCATCACCTGAGAATTTGTGAAAAATGAATATCCTCCGGGGCGGTCTGGGTGGCTCAGTCTGTTAAGTGTCTGCCTTCGGCTCAAGTCATGATCTCAGGGTCCTGGAATTGAACTTCTCCCTCTCCCCCCTGCTCATGCTCGCTCGCTCTCTCTCTCGCTCTCTCTCTCTCTCGCTTTCTCTCTTTCTCAAATAAATAAATAAAATAAAATAAAAAAGAAATGAATATTCTCTGACCTCACCCCAGATCTACTCAATCAGAAACTTGGAGGCATGGGGATCTATGTTTTAACAAACTCTGCAAGTGAATCTGACTCATGCCACAGTTTGATGACCACTGGTATACAGTGGGTAAAAAACACTGGGTGTGGGTCAGACAATTCTGAATTCTTCTATAAGTGTCTTAGTTTTGCCTTTTACTATTTGGGAGGCCTTAAGCAAAGCATTTTACCCACCTGTTCCTTAGTTTACTCATCTGTGAAATGGGAATATTTAGTTGTATTTACGTAAGAGGGTTGCTTATTCATTCACTTAACACAATTTTTTTGAGTGGCCTTATGTGACAATGACTCTTCTAGGCTCTAGGGATACATCAGTAGACAAAACCAACAATAATCCCTTCCCTCATGGAGTATGCATTCTAATGAGACTTTTGAGGATTAAGGTAATTATGAAATGGGATATAAAGCTTAGTACAACACCGAACATATTAAGCACTCAACAAATGGCAGCTATTAATAATGGTGGGGGAAAGGCTTGTAAATAGTAGTGAAATGCGATATTTAGATGAAGCTGTGAGTTCTCTGAAACTCATCCGATTCGTGCTTCTGTCATCAGAATCTAACATAAGGCCTGGTGCAGATTAGGGCTTAGTCAATATGTGAAAAACGCCCATACAAAAGTCAGAGATCCATGCTGCTATCTCTCTTGCCTGAATGAATGGCTTTCCTATGTCACCCATCTTTAGAGCTGAGAGCTCAGCAATGAGCCACGTGCTCCAATAAACCTTCTCCCTCCTACATTTATATATTTCACTCCTTCTAGCCATATTCACATGTTGTGACGGATCTGAATTATAGATAACGTATAATAAATCTGTGCTGAGTGAATGAATGGATGCCCTGGAATGGGGATCAGGAGGTTTCTATTCTCACTCTTGTTCTGCCACTTCTATTGTATTTGGCCTTGGCTAAGTCCATTTTCTTTTCAGAACCTCAGTCTCCTCATCTGTAAAATGAGACTTACAGTCCTAACTCCAGCATGATACTGGTAGGAGACAGACCAACTGTAATACTGAAGTTTTCTTTTTATTCAAACCTCACCATTTCTGTTTTTAATTTTAAATTTAATTAGTTAACATACAGCATATTAGTTCAGTGATTCATCAGTCTTGTATAACACCCAATGCTCATTACATCATGTGCCCTCCTTAAATTCCACACATGAGTGAGATCATATAACTGTCTTTCTCTGATTGACTTATTTCGCTCAGCATAATACCCTCTAGTTCCATCCATGTTGTTGCAAATGGCCAGATTTCATTTTTCTTTTCTGGTGGTGTAATACAGAATTTTTTTTTTTTTTTCTGTCAGAGAGAGAGAGAGAGCGAGCACAGGCAGACAGAGTGGTAGGCAGAGGCAGAGGGAGAAGCAGGCTCCCTGGCGAGCAAGGAGCCAGATGTGGGACTCGATCCCAGGACGCTGGGATCATGACCTGAGCTGAAGGCAGCTGCTCAGCCAACTGAGCCATCCAGGCATCCCGTAATACAGAAATTTTAAGGATGCTTCACACAACCACAAATGTGTTGTCTCCTTATCTTACCCTTCAGGAAGACTTACTGAAAGCAGTAAAAGGAGGTAATGTAAGCATATCTCTTTGCAAAACTTAAAACAATGTAAAAATTAAGTGACATACTATGTCTAATCATATAATCTACAATTTATTGAATTTATAGGTTGAAATTATTATTATTATTATTATTTTAAAGATTTTATTTATTTATTTGACAGATCACAAGCAGGCAGAGAGGCAGGCAGAGAGAGAGGAAGGGAAGCAGGCTCCCTGCGGAGCAGAGAGCCAGATGCTTGATCCCAGGACCCTGGGATCATGACCTGAGCCGAAGGCAGTGGCTTTAACCCACTGAGCCACCCAGGCGCCCCAGGTTGAAATTATTCTAAATCCTTCCTACTAGAAGTGTGACCTACAGCATTGGCAGCACTGGAGATCTTGGTAGAAATGCAGACTCCTTGGCCCCACTCAGACCTACTAAACCAGAATCTGTATTTTAACAAGATCCCCAGGTCATTCAGATGCACAAGATTTTATTTATTTATTTGACAGACAGAGATCACACAAGCAGGCAGAGAGGGGAGGGGAGAAGCAGGCTCCCTGCAGAGGAGAGAGCCCGGTGCGGGACTCGATCCCAGGACCCTGGGATCATGACCTGAGCCGAAGGCAGTGGCTTAACCCACTGAGCCACCCAGGCGTCCCTTGAAGATCATCTTTAATGCCCTCATTTTGTAGATAAGTACCCTGGAGCCCAGCAACTAAAGGGGCTTTTCTTTCTAAAAGGCAGGTCTAACCATGTCACCCCCATGTTGGAAACCAATGACTCCACCACATGCCTAGCTCAACATTCAAGACCCCGTCAACCGGCCCCATCTTACCCTCTAGTTGATACATCCCCACCTATTCTGGGCAAACCAATCACCCTCACCTACTTCTCTTCTTTGTCCTCAGGCTGTATTCTCTGTGTGGTGGTGGTGGGGGGCCCTTCCCACTTTTCTTCAGCCCCAGTTCAGACTCTAACCCCAGCTCAGATATGAGATGACCCCATCCTTGTTTAGGACACCTCCCTAACCTTTACTGGTTGACAGCAGGCTATGGTTAGCCAGTTATCTCCTCCACCTCCTGGAGCACTATGGTCATAACCTGTTTCTACATTACCTGTTTTACTAGACTAGGGGCTCTGGAGCTCATTTTATCCCCTGTGACTAATGATTTGTAATGTGTCTTCTAGGTCTAACTTTTTGCATATGGAAGCTGTGAATTCCCAGAGCACAAGGTCTTGATATTCTCTTCTTGCTCCATCTCACTCCTGAGGCTCTATGTGGGCACTTACTCGCCTCCCAGACTGACTGGTTCAGCTCTTGTGATTGTAGCTGTTCCCACAGTGTGTCCCAGACCTGGTTCACTGCAGCATGTTCAGGAATGGCCCAACACCAAGAGTAGGGAAGAGATAGGGTTTCAGGGTAGATCATCTCAAGCCTGGGCTGAGATTTAGTGCCTCCTATAAAAGCTCACAAGATTTCAAGCTGTGATCCCAAAATCTATTCCTGATGTCTCCTGTCCCTACATAAGAATTGACAGGCCTTCAGTACATGTGGATGATTGAATAAATGAATGAATGGGTAAATTATTGTGGACTTCTAAATGTAAGTGAATGCTGACTGCCAGGAAAGAAAAAAAAAAAAAGCAGTTGTGCAGGAAGAAGGCTGTAACCAAATTCATGCAAAGTTCAAACTGGATTATAAACTCCTTAACGTTTGCACACAAGTCCAGCAGTAATCCGCCCCAGCCTGCCTCTCCAGCTTTGTCTCTTCCCTTGCCATATATATACTCTTTGTGGCTCATCCAAAACTATTTGTAGAGCCTAAACACGTCATTGTGGTTTCATCTTCTAGTGCCTTCACACACGTGGTTCCTTTTTTTTCCCCTCTTAAATTAGAGAATTTGTATTTGCCTTTCAAAACCCAGGTCAACTGGGCTGGATGCCTCCTCTGTGCTCTGGTAGGAACCATGCTTCTTTTATGAGTGCTGATCATATTTTGCTGTGGTCTATCTTTACCCCAACAAGATGTGAGCACCTTGATAGCAGGAACTGAGTCTTACTCATTTTTGTGTCCTCAGTGTTCAGCGTATGGCATGCCACAAAGGAGAGATGATTTATTGGGCACATGAGCCAGTAGAACGAATGTATAGTAAAAGGGTTATCATTAGTCAGGGAATTTGCCATCCATAGAATTCCAGGTTTAAGAAGGGCTTTACACGGGGTGCCTGGGAGGCTCAGTGGGTTAAAGCCTCTGCCTTCAGCTCAGGTCATGATCCCAGGGTCCTGGGATCAAGCCCCGCATCGGGCTCTCCTCTCTCTCTCTGCCTGCCTCTCTGCCTACTTGTGATCTCTGTCAAATAAATAAATAAAATCTTTAAAAAAAAAAAAAAGAAGGGCTTTACAAAGCCTCATTTAATATTTATTGAAGAATAAATTATTTATATGCATATGACCTCCTAGGTAAGAGCCAGGACACTGAATAGTAGATGACAGGGAAGGATGTCTAGAGAAGTAGAATTTCACACACGCATGCACACACACACACAAATGCACTGCCCCTCAGCCCAGTCCATGGCATATGCATGATTTGGAGGACATGAGCTGATGACCCTTTACAGAAAGTACCCTGGAGATAAGGCCTCAGTAGTCTGATTGGGGTGATTTTTCTAAACTAGGCCATTACTTCCTTCTTTCTCCACTACCCTGAGAGAGAGTGGCAGAAGGGTTAAAGACGAGAAAATGTGCACATAAAATATGAGATCTTGATCAGTTACCAGGCCTGGGAATCAAGTTAATTCTATAACCTCTCTCCAAACTTCTGTTTCCTCATCTGTAAAATAAGGCTAATAGTATCTAACTTGCAGGATTGTCAGGAGGATTTTATAACAATAGTTACTACATACATGATGCTTACATCCTGCCAACTCCTGTTCTAAGACAGGACCAGAGAGAGGAGAGAGAGAGAAAGAGAAACTCAATTAATTCTCACTAGAATTCTATCAGGTAAGTACAGTCAAATTTATAGATAAGGAAACAGACACAGAAATGTCACATAACTTTTCCAGGGTCATACAGCCAGTAATTATAAAGCTAAGAGTGAAACCCAGGCAGACTGGCTTGCTCCAGAGTTTACGTTCTTAACAAGTTCTATATTCTGGGTTTTCTCTTTATAAAGTCATTGTGTGAGAGTGAAGGTGTCTGGCTCCTAGTAGTGCATGACAAATATTGACAATTAAAAAAGTAATATAGTATCTGTAGTTGATGAGATGGCCCCAAATAGATTAATATTAATCCATAATTAATGTTATTCATTTTAGGGGCACATGGGTGGCTCGGTCGGTTAGGCATCTGCCTTCATCTCAGGTCATGATCCCAGGGTCCTGGGTTGAAGCCCCACATCTGGGCTTTCTGCTTAGCGGGGAGCCTGCTTTTCTTTCTTCCTCTGCCTGCCATTCTGCCTGCTGTTCTCTCACTCTCTCTCTCTGTCAAGTAAATAAACTCTTTAAAAATATATTACTTATCTTTCAACTAGTTGAAACTAGTTGAAACTCCTGCAACTGGAAGAAGGTTTTGGGTCTGAGTAGTCTGGGCTATTTTAAGATGCCCTAAAGGTAAGCTGGCTTTGCCTTCTCCTGAGGAACTGGAACTGGAACAAGTTCTTAACACTTCAGCCAGAGGGCATTTGAGGGACATGCGGATCCCATGAAATTAACTCCTCCAATCATGCCATGTTCTGGGCCCTGAAACCAGAGGTAAATTGAACCCAGTCAACACTCTCAAAAGAGCTCACAGTCCAGTGAGGATACAAGCAAAAGAGACAACTCTGATATAGTAATGCTTTAGAGGGAAACTCATAAGGGAAGTTATAGAGAGATTGATCAGGAAAGGCCTTCCAGAGGAAGAGACACATAAGAGTAGTATTAAAGAGCAAATGGAGGGGTGCCTGGGTGGCTCAGTGGATTAAAGCCTCTGCCTTCGGCTTAGGTCATGATCCCAGGGTCCTGGGATTGAGCCCCGCATGGGGCTCTCTGCTCAGCGGGGAGCCTGCTTCCCTTCCTCTCTCTCTGCCTGCCTCTCTGCCTACTTGTGATCTCTGTCTGTCAAATAAATAAATAAAATCTTTAAAAAAAAAAAAGAGCAAGGAAAGGCTTTCTTGGCAGAGGAAATGCTATGAGCAAATGCACAAGGGCTTGGAAAAAAATAGCACCATATATATTCCAAGAACTATGAGTAGTTTAATATGGCTAGAACAGAGCTAGGAGATACCGAATAGAAGTGTTGTTGCCCAAGGCATGGACAGAGGCCAGGTAGGAAAGTGCCTCAATTGTCAAATTAAGAGGTTTGTCCCTCATTCTGTAGGAGATGTAGAGCCATTTAAAAGCTCCAAACAAGAGTGTAATATGGTTTAGAAAAATAATTTAGTAGCAAAAGGAGGTGGAATTAGAGATTTAAGACCAAAGACAGGGGTACCTGGGTGGTTCAGTTGGTTGGGCATCTGCCTTCATTTCAGATCATGATCCTGGAGTCCCGGGATAGAGTCCCGCAGCAGGCTCCCTGCTCAGTGGGGAATCTGCTTCTCCTTCTGATCCTCTTCTCCCTCATACTCTTTCTCTCTCATTTTCTTTCTCTCAAATAAATAAATAAAATCTATAGGGAAGAAAAAAGACCAAAGATAGCTTTTAACTGATGAAAAGAGGCTCAACCTCATTAGTCATTAGGGAAATGCAAATTCATATCACAATGGGATACTATATCACCTCTATGAGGATGCCTATAATAAAAAAAGCTGGGTAATAACGAGTGTTGGTGAGAATGTGACAAAAGTGGAACTCTCAAACACTGATGGTGGGAATGTAAAATGGTACAGCTGCTTTGGAAAACAGTTTGGCAATTCATCAAAGTTATATATGGAGGTACCATATGAGCAAGCAATTCTACTCCTAGGTATATACCCAAGAGAAATGAGGACATACGTTCACATAAAACCTTTTACATGCATTACATCATTATTGTTCATAACATCATTAGTCATAATAGCCAAAAAAAAATTAAGATAACTTAAGTGTCCATCAGCTAATGAATGGATAAACAAATTATGCTTCATCCATATCATGGAATATTATTCAGCCATGGGAAGGAATGAGGTCTTGATACATGCTACAACATACATGAGCCTTGAAAATATAACGTTAAATGGAAGAAGCCAGAAACAAAAGGCCATGTATTATATGACACCATTTATATGAAATGCCCAGAACAGCCAAATTCATAGAGATAGAACAGAGATTAGTGGTTTTCAGGGCCTGGGGGAAGAAAGGAATGGGCAATGACTGCCATTGGGTATAGATCTCTGAAATTAGTGGTGATTGTCCCACAATTTTGTGAATTTACTAAAAACCCACCAATATGTATACTCTACTTATTAATTTAAATTTATTTAAATGTAGGGCTCAAAGCCATGACTGTGAGATCAAGAGTTTGGATGCTCTTCTGACTGAGCCAGCCAGGTGTCCCTGAATTGTACACTTTAAAGGGTGAGTTTTTTGGCATGTGTGTTATATATCCAAAAGAAGGAAAAAAATGGGTGGAAGATGACCACTGAGGCTACTGAAATGTTTTAACCAGCAATCTTCAAATGAGGGAACCCATACCCCTGGAGGTTCATGAAGACTTTCCAGGGGGGTAAAAAGCATGAGCAATTTCTACATCCCCAACTAGAAAGTGCCCACTCTTCCCTAAAATAAATCTGCCTGATAGTGTGCTTTTTCTTATTTCTTCTCTTTCACAGTAATGTTTCTCTCACATTTAAAAGAAAGACACACTTCTCACTTATCCTGAATATTACTGTAGGAGTACTGCCCTGGAGAAAAAAAATGTCTGGAACACTAACTTATGATATCCTAAGAGGCAAATTTGGGGGGACTTGGATGATTTCTTGCCTGGAAGGAGTGAAGGAGAAGGAGGTGTGAAGGATGACTCATAGATCACCCTTAAAAAGTCATTGATTTGGGGGGCACTTGGGTAGCTCAGTGGGTTAAACCTCTGCCTTCGGCTCAGGTCATGATCCTGGGGTCCTGGGATTGAACCCTGCATCTGGCTCTCTACTCAGCGGGGAGTCTGCTTCCCCGCCGCCCCCCCAGCCCCCTCCACCAGCCTCTCTGCCTCCTTGTGATTTCTGTCTGTCAAATAAATAAATAAAATCTTAAAAAAAAAAAAAAGTAATTGATTTGAATATTCAGGGCTTCTGAAGGAGAGTCCCAGAGGAGCAAATCAAGAGTGTTCACTAAGCAGTTGTTAAAGTTGTTAAATTTTTTAATAAAAATTTAGATGTCAAATTTAAAATGTGTGAAGAGAACCATAGTTTCTCACAGTTCTACTAGAGGGTTGGGTGGTTCAGTCAGTTAAGCATCTGACTTTTGGTTTTGGCTCAGGTCGTGATCTCAGGGTCCTAGGATGGAGCCCTGAATCAGGATCCACGCTCAGGTGAAGTCTGCCTGAGATGCTTTTCTCCCTCTGCCCCTCCCTCCCATCCTTTCTGTCTGTCTGTCTGTCTAAAATAAATAAATCTTAGGGGTGCCTGGGTGGCTCAGTGGGTTAAGCCTCTGTCTTCGGCTCAGGTCACAGTCTCATGGTCCTGGTATCGAGCCCCACATTGGGCTCTCTGCTCAGCAGGGAGCCTGCTTCCCTCTCTCTCTGCCTGCCTCTCTGCCTGCTTGTGATCTCTCTCTCTGTCAAATAAATAAATATAATCTTAAAAAATAAATAAAATGAATAAATCTTAAAAAACAATTCTTTTAGAGGATACCAGAGGATAAAGTTGACAATTGGCTTTACCTCAGAATCACTCAGGGTGCTTAAAATTAAAAATTCCAGGTTTTGGGGGCACCTGGATGGCACAGTCACTTAAGCATCAGACTCTTGGCTTTGGTTCAGGTCATGATTTCAGGGTCCTGGGATTGAGCCCTGCACTGGGCTCCGTGCTCAGCACGGAGTCCGCTAGAGATTCTCTTCTCCTTCTCCCCCACCCCCATACTCTTTTTCTTTGTCTCTTCTCTAAAATAAATAAGTAAAATCTTAAAACAAACAAACAAACAAACCTCCAGAGTTTGTGATAAATCCAGACAATGGAATATTATTCAGCACTAAAAAGAAACGATCTATCAAACCATGAAAAGATACGATAAAGAAAAGATATGTTAAGAGAAATCTTAAATGCTTACAAACTTCCACCAAGTGAAAGAAACCAACCTGAAAAGGCCACACACTGTATGCTTCCAACTATATGACATTCTGGAAAAGCCGAAACTATGGAGACAGTAAAACAATCAGTTGTTTGTCAGGGGTTTCAGGGGAGGGAGTGATGAAGAGGTGGAACACAGAGGAATTTTAGGGCAGTGAAACTGCTCCATGTGATAACATAATGGTGCATACATTATACATTTCTCCAAACCCAAAGAATGAATAGCATCAAGAGAGAACTCTAACATAAACTATGGACTTCAGGCAATTATGATGTATCAATGTAAGTTTATTGATTGTGACAGATGCTCCACTCTGGTACCTCAGGTGTGGGATTTTGATAATGGGGGAAGCTATGCATGTATGGAGGCAGGGAGTATTTTAGAAATCTCTGTACATCCCATTCAATTTTGCTGTAAATCTAAAACATCCCTTAAGGCAAGCAAGCAACCAAATAAACAAATTCTGTTTCTGGAGACCAGCCAAGTCCCATTAAATTAGAGTATTTGGATACTGGGCCAAAACCTTATAGTTTTGAAAGCTTATCAGGTGATTCTGATGGGAAGTCAGGATCCAGAACCACTGCCCTGGAGAAGAAATATTGCAGCTAAAGCATAGGCACTGGTGTAGAGATATGAAGGAGGAGGGAAGAACAGATTTGAGGAAATCACCCATAGGATATCTTGCCTGGGAAGAGCTTTGCAAGCCTCAGGATTTGTTGAAGAATAAATGAATAACTTATAACTCATGACCCCCCAAGAGGTAAAATTGGAGGGATTTGGGTGACTTCTTGGCTGTAAGGGGTGAAGGAAAGGAAGGTGTCAAGGATGACTCTGGGTCTCTTTTAAAAACTCAACTGTGGGCATCTGCTCCTGAGATAAGGAGCACAAGAAGGGGAACAAGTTTGGGGGAGAGATGTAGAGTTAATTTTTGGACCTGTTGCTATGAGACACCAGTGGGACATCCAGGTGAAGTCTGCATTTGGCATTGGGTATGGAGGTCTGAAGCTTGGGAGAAAGATCTAGGAGAAGAAGAATATAGGGCTAATCTCTCCCTGTCTACATGAAACCACGGGGGAAGTTGTTAACATTCAAGAAAAGCACAAACTGTACAAAGATAAAGGGATTGTGATGTGTGTGTAGGATGTTTTCAGACTTCAGACATGAAGGAATTTTGAATCTGACAAGGTCCAGGTTGCAGCCATGGGAGTGGGTAGCTGAAGTGGAAGGGGGAATCATTAGAATGGAGAAGGTCAAAGAGCATGAGGTCAGATAGCTGGATGGTCATTGAGCTGAATATTGAAGTCATCCAAGTTATTATAGGATTGCAATAGCCCAGGGGTTCTCAAATGTTAGTGTGGACCAGAATCCATTGGAAGCCTTGTTAATACACACTTTTCTGGGCCCCAGACTGAGAGTTTCTAATTTAACTGGTCTTGGTGGCCTGAGAATTTGCATTTTACCAAGTTCCTGGGTGATGCTGATACTGGTGGTATGGTCACTACACTTTGACAATTACTACAATAGAGTGAAGCCTGGGTCAGATGCCAAGCTCTTCTGTGAATGTGTTTAGCTGATGAGAACAATGGAGGAGAGATACCAACAGTTGATTTGGAGTGTGGCCTTGGCACCTAGACACATCATCTGACGGTCACTTCTTTGTCTACCTTGGACACATACTTCCCCCTACACCTGTAGCTGAAGTTGTGGCAGCTTTCTTCTCCCCTCCTTAAGCTCTGCAACCTAGGGCTTTGAGTCCTTGTCCTATGGAATACATTTCACCCTGTGATTTGAATTAGAAATAGTGAAAATCACCTTTACTCTAGAAACCAGTAACTTCAGGGCACTAAAAGATGACTGAACAGCCAAGCTGTTTTCTTTTCTTTTTTTTTTTTTTAAAGATTTTATTTATTTATTTGATAGACAGAGATCACAAGTAGGCAGAGAGGCAGAGAGAGAGAAGAGGAAGCAGGCTGTCCGCAAAGCAGAGAGCCCGATGCGGGGCTCGATCCCATGACCCCAGGACCATGACCCGAGCCGAAGGCAGCGGCTTTAACCCACTGAGCCACCCAGGAGCCCCTCTTTTTTTTTTTTTTTAAGATTTTATTTATTTATTTGACAGAGATCACAAGTAGGCAGAGAGGCAGGCAGAGAGAGAGGGGAAAGCAGACTCCCCGCTAAGCAGAGAGCCTGATGCGGGACTCAATCCCAGGACCCTGAGATCATGATCTGAGCTGAAGGCAGAGGCTTTAATCCACTGAGCCACCCAGGTGTCCCAGCCAAACTGTTTTCTATTCCTAGAGGTTTCACTCTATGGGGAATGAAGGCAGGAAAAGGAAAGGAAAACACTAGAGAGGTCATTTATCGATTAATTGAATAATAGGTACAGTTCTCAAACTAACACTCTTTCTCACAATAAACATGTTTTGTGCCTTTGTGCAACTCTCTGAAATGTATTTTACAAGCTTTAGGAGTTAAACTTATCTTTTTACATTAAAAGTCAGGAAAATACAGGGACGCCTGGGTAGCTCAGTTGGTTAAGTGTCAGACTCTTGGTTTCTGCTCAGGTCCTGATCTCAGGGTTGTGAGATTGTGACATCAAACCCCAATTCGGGCTCCATGCTCAGTGTGGAGTCTGCTTAAGAATCTATCTCCCAGGTGCCTGGGAGGCTCAGTCATTTGGGCATCTGCCTTCAGCTCGAGTCGTGATCCAGGGGTCCTGGAATTGAGTCCTGCATTGGGTTCCTGGCTCAGTCAGGTGTCTGCTTCTCCCTCTGCCCTTTCCTTCTGCTCTTGATCTCTCTCTCACTCTCTTTCTCAAATACATAAATAAAATCTTAAAAAAAAAATCTCTCTCCCTCTCCTTCTGTGCCTCCCCATGCATGCTCTCTTTCTCAAATAAATAAATACAACTTTTAAAAAAATGTGAGGAAGGAGTGTCTGGGTGGCTCAGTCGGCTAAGCATCTGCCTTTGGCTCAGGTCATGATCCTAGGGTCCTAGGATAGAGTCCTACCTCGGGCTCCTTGCTCAGTGGGGAGGCCTGCTTCTCCCTCTCCTGCTCCTCCTGCTTGTGCTCTCTCTTTCTGTGTCAAATAAATGAATGAAATCTTAAAAAAAAAAAAAAAAGTAAAGTCTGAGAAGTTTGTTTCCATTCTGTACAAAACCCTCTATTCATTGTTCACTTTTAATTAAGACAGAATAAGAAGATATTTAATTGATTTTTAACCCACATTTCTCTTCTCTGGAGACATAATTTCTGATTTCATAGTCCATAGTTCTCACTAGCTCCCCTGTGAGGTCTCGGAACCATCATATGAGGAGGATTTCCCATGTACATTCGGATTTCTCAGAGTTCCTATAGCCTGTGTTAAATATCAGCTACTAGGGACGCCTGGGTGGCTCAGTTGGTTAAGTGGCTGCCTTCGGCTCAGGTCATTATCCCAGCGTCCTCGGATCAAGTCCCACATCGGGCTCCTTGCTCAGCAGTGAGCCTGCTTCTCCCTCTGCCTCTGCCTGCCACTCTGTCTGCCTGTGCTCGCTCCTGTGCTCTCTCTCTATCTGACAAACAAATAAATAAATAAATATTCTTTAAAAAAAAAATATCAGCTACTATCTGTCCACCCTGGAGGCAAAGGCACCTAGAGAAATCAAGATTCTAGCTAGACCAGAATGTTAGAACTGGCAGAGACCTTGGAGGTTACCCCTCCTGCCATTCATCCCCTGAGGGCATTTTACAGATGATCAGCCCACTCCTGAGAGAGAAGAAAGATTTGCCCAAGGCCTCACCACCTCAGGGTTCCAAGCAGTCTTTTTTATTTATTTATACATTTGAGACAGAGGGAGAGAGTGAGGAAGAGGGAGAGAGAATCTGAGGCTGACTCTACACTGACTACGGAGCCCAGTGCTGGGCCTGATCCCACAACTGTGAGATCATGACCTGAGCCGAAACCAAGAGTCGGATGCTTAACCGACCAAGCCACCCAGGCGCCCCATCCAAGTGGTCTTAGAGGCATTAAATCCCACCCCTCTGATGTCATAGCCAGGGGCGAGCCCTCAGCCCCTCTGACTCCTGGCCCAGGGATCTTCAGTCTCATCCTGAAATAACACTGAGACAAAATAAATTTGTCTCAGCTGCAGCCAAGAGAAGTGTAAACCTCTTCTGTTTTTCTGCTCCAATCATCCTCATTTGCCTTCTGGCATCGGAAAGAAGACAGTAGAAAGGAAAGATAGAGTAAGAATGGCTCTCTCGGGGCCTCCCTGGACCTGCATCGTCAGCATCTCCTGGGATTATGCTAGTAGGGCAAACTCTTGAGCCCCAACCCAGACATTATGGATAAAAAACTCTGGGGAGGGACTTAGCCATCTGCTTTGATAAGTGCTCTAGATGATTCTAATAGACACTAAAGTTTCAGAAACATTATAGTAACAAATTAATTCCTCATTAGAAAGACCTCCTGGGGGGCGCCTGGGGGGCTCAGTGGGTTAAGCCTCTGCCTTCGGCTCAGGTCATGATCTCAGGGTCCTGAGATCGAGCCCCACATCAGGCTCTCTGCTCAGCAGGGAGCCTGGTTCTCCTCCTCTCTCTGCCTGCCTTTCTGCCTACTTGTGATCTCTCTCTCTGTCAAATAAATAAAATCTTGTTTTAAAAAAAAAGGAAGAAAAAAAAAAAAAAAGAAAAGCCTCCTGTTCCCGTGATCCTTTCAATCCTAGAGAGAAATTCCAGTCCTCTTTAAGGCTGTGAGATTGTGGGATGGGCTCCTGGCTCAGACGTAGCTCTTTCATGGCTGACTTGTGGGGGTTCCTATCTCTGAGCCTGTGTTTTCCCATCTAGCAAATAAGACAATAACCCCTTCTCTCAGCTCCAGGGGATTGTTCTGAGGATTAAAATGTGAGGCTGGCTGATAAACTGCTTTTTAAAAAACTGTCTTCTATGATTTTGTGAGGGATTGCTAGAGTTAGTATCCGGATTGTGACATTCAGCCCTGAAAACACCCCCATGATACTGCTTAACTCTACACAGAGAGTAGCCAGCCCCCAACCAGGGTAGATTTTCCTAACAGATGATGCTTATTGGGAACTTCTGTCCTGAATCTTGGGTTCTGAGTGGTTGGAATGCAGTTTGGCACCTCATACTCAGGAGTAGCCTGTTGAAATTTCTTCATACTCTGGGTTTGTTTTCCCCCTTGTTAAATTGTTAAGGAGAAACTTGTTTATTTTCAACTGGGAGTCTTTTTCATTATCCAACAGAGTAACACAAAAGACAGAAGGCCTTTAGAATGGTCCCCTCCCTTAAAGATTGAGGGCACTGAATATTAAAAATAACAGGATATCCTGCCTCTGAAATCAGGGAGTTGTGTTGAAATTCTGAATCCTTTGCTTTTGCCTTTTCCCATTTAACTTTCTTTCTTTCTTTTTTCATTTTATTTATTTATTTGACAGACAGAGGTCACAAGTAGGCAGAGAGGCAGACAGAGAGAGAGGAGGAAGCAGGCTCCATGCTGAGCAGAGAGCCCGTTGTGGGGCTCGATCCCAGGACCCTGGGATCATGACCTGAGCTGAAGGCAGAGGCTTTAATCCACTGAGCCACCCAGGCGCCCTTCCCATTTAACTTTCTTGAATCACTTTTAGAATTAGAAGGAATCTGAGCAAGCATCAAGTCCATTTTTAAATTAATCTTGGAACTCCTGTCTATCCATCCCTAACATTCTGTCAGTCGGCCCCTTTTTTCACATCTCTAGTGACTAGGAGGTTCTTACCTCACAAGTAGCCCATTCCACTTGGGACAGTTCTTGCTCTTGGAATGTTCTTCCCATTGTTGAACTGAAATCTACCTTTCTCTAGCTTCCCATTCTCTTTGCCTCTAGCTCTACCTTCTGAAGCAAAATGGAACAATTGATATTCTCTTTGTAATAATAATAATAACAGCTATCATTCAAGAATATGAAGGAATCTTCCTTATTCTGTAAACAGTTGACTTTCTGGATAAATAAATAATCACAAGACCTTAGATTCAGCTTTGGCAATACTTAGAGTAAAACCAAGTTGGACGTCTAGGTGGCTCAGTGGGTTAAGCATCTGACTTTGAATCAGGTCATGACCTCAGTATCCTGGGATGGAGTACCTTATCTGGCTCCTTGCTCAAGATTAGGAGCCTGCTATTCCCTCTGCCTGCCACTCGCTCTGCTTGTGCTCTGTCTCTCTGTCTCTCTCTTTCTGTCTCAAGTAAAAATAAAATCTTAAAAAAAAAAAAAGGCCACAAGCTCACGACAGGAATTTTGAAAGGGTACACATGTTTTTGAGAAGGTAAAACACTGTATTAACCATTAACTTCTGGTTACACAGATAAGAGGAAAGAATAGTGTACAATTATATACCATTTGTCTTTGGATTTAATTTAAAGCTATACTTAATCTTTCCTCATAAAGTTGAGTTTCTATGCTTACCAAAAGGAGCAGAGCTTCACAATAATATCAAAAGATTTATTTATATTTTAATTTAATTTTTTTCAGTGTTTCAAAATTCATTGATTATGCACCACACCCAGTGCTCCATGCAATATGTACCCTCCATAATACCCACCATTAGGCTCAGCCCACCCCCAAAAGCACCCCCTAAAACCCTGTTTGTTTCTCAGAGTCCACAGTCTCTCATGATTTGTCTCTGCCTCTGATTTCCCACCACTCACTTCTCCCCTCGATCTCCCAATGCCTTCCGTGTTATTCCTTATGCTCCACAAGTAAGTGAAACCATATGATAATTGACTCTCTCTGTTTGACTTATTTCACTCAGCATAATCTCCTCCAGTCCCATCCATATTGGTACAAAAGTTGGGTATTCATCCTTTCTGATGGAGGCATAATATTCCATTGTATATATGGACCATATATTCTTTATCCATTCGTCTGTTGAAGGGCATCTTGGTTCTTTCCACAGTTTGGCGACTGTGGCCATTGCTGCTATGAACATTGGGGTGCAGATGGCCCTTCTTTTCACTACATCTGTATCTTTGGGGTAAATACCCAGTAGTGCATTTGCAGGGTCACAGGGTAGTTCTGTTTTTAATTTGTTAAGAAATCTCCACACTGTTTTTCAAAGTAGCTGCACCAACTTGCATTCCCACCAACAGTGTAAGAGGGTTCCCCTGTCTCCACATCCTCTCCAACACTTGTTTACTATCTTGTTAATTTTGGCCATTCTAACTGGTGTAAGGTGGCATCTCAATGTGGTTTTGATTTGAATCACCCTGATGGCTAATGATGATGAACATTTTTTCATGTGTCTGTTACCCATTTGTATGTCTTCTTTGGAGCAGTGTCTGTTCATGTATTCTGCCCCTTTTTTGACATGATTATCTGTTTTGTGTGTGTTGACAACCCACGGAATGGGAGAAGATATTCGCAAATGATGCTACAGACAAAATGCTGATATCTAAGATCTGTAAAGAACTCCTCAAACTCAAAAGGTTTATTTTAATAGTTTCAAAGAATCTCAATTTGTGACCTTGAGATTATAAATTGTGATAGGAAACTACATTTGTTAGGATGCTTGTTGTAGAAAATGATATTTGTTCATTTAAAGTTATAAACTGTTTGCCAAGGGAGGTTGATTCATCAAACTTTTTTTTTTTTAAAGATTTTATTTACTTATTTGTTAGAGAGAGAGAGAGAACGAGCACAGGCAGACAGAGTGGCAGGCAGAGGCAGAGGGAGAAGCAGGCTTCCCGCCGAGCAAGGAGCCCGATGTGGGACTCAATTCCAGGACGCTGGGACATGACCTGAGCCGAAGGCAGCCGCTTAACCAACTGAGCCACCCAGGTGTCCCTGATTCATCAAACTTATGAAGAGTAACTACTAATCTAGTTCTCATTAACAACAAGAATAAAAGACTGTTGGAATCTTCTAAAATTGGGAACAGCAATAAAGTTATTCCTCATTGTAAAAAATTATTTTACTTGTAAAACAAATAAGTGCTTCCAAATTATTATCTTCAAAATCTTACTTACTTGTAGAATAGATAATATAGCCTCATGATTAAAAAATCAAAATATGTAAGAGGTTATATTATGAAAAGTCTCCTTCCTACCTGTCTCCTGCCATCCAGTTGTCCTTTCTGGGAGCAAGTGGACAGTTGGTAATATCAGTTTCTTTTAAATTATTCCAGGGATATTTTCTGTGTATATAAGCAATGATGTATATGTATTAATATCATCACTTCTTACTGGAATGACAATAAGCAATATACATTAAGACCTTGCTTTTTCACTTAATAGATCTTGAAAATCATTTGATATCACTACATAAAGAACTTGCTTGTTCTATTTTGTGGCAGCAGAGTATGTATTATAGGAATACACTGCTATTTAACCATAATAAACAATTATGTTTTTCCAATCGTTTGTTATTATAAACAAAGCTTGTTAGAAGTGGAATTTCTGAGTCAAAGGGAACATGCTTTTAAAAATGTGAGAGGGGCACCTAGGTGTCAGAGTCGGTTGAGCATCCGACTCTTGGTTTCAGCTCAGATCAGTATCTCAGGGTCCTGGGTTGGAGGACCCAAGGGCTCAGTAGGGGGAATCTGCTTGAAGATTCTCTCCAGCTGCGCCTTCCCCCACTCCAGCACATGCTCTCTTGCTCTTTCTCTCTCAAGTAAACAAATCTTTGAAAAAAATAAAAAATAAAAATTTGATAAATACCACCCTCAAATTGTCTTCCATAGCTCTTCCAATTTATTTATTTATTTTTATTTTATTTATTTATTTAACAGACAGAGATCACAAGTAGGCAGAGAGGCAGGCAGAGAGAGAGGAAGGGAAACAGGTTCCCTCCTGAGCAGAGAGCCCGACATGGGGCTCAATCCCAGGACCCTGGGATCATGACCTGAGCCGAAGGCAGAGGCTTTAACCCACTGAGCCACCCAGGCTCCCCTATTTTTATTTTTTTTCTTTCAAAAATTGTACTTATTTATTTGAGAGAGAGAGTGAGTGAGAAAGAGAAAGCATGAGCGGGGGGGGGGGGGGGGGCGGGGTGCGGGCAGGTGCAGAGGCACAATCGGACTCCCCAGTGAGTGGAGAGTCTGGCATAGGGCTCAATCCCAGGACTCTGGACCTGAGCGGAAGGCAGATGCTTAACCAACTGAGCCACCCAGGCACCCTAACGTTTTTATTTTTTTTAAGATTTAATTTATTTATTTGACAGGGGTAGAGAAAGTACAAGTAGGTAGAGTGGCAGGCAGAGAGAGGGAGAAGCAGGCTCCTTGCTGAGAAGGAAGCCCGAAGTAGGGCTAGATCCCAGGACCCTGAGGCCATGACCCCAGGCAAATGCAAATGCCTAAACAATTGAGCCACCTAGGTGCCCCAAGTACCCTCTTTCATACTTGTCACCCATCTAGCCCATCCCCCACCCATCTCCCCTTGTATTTTTGTTCTTCATGATTTCATGCAGTATATAAATATGAAAATTATAGATTTTCTATGAAATGAAATGCAAACATGCTTATAGTAATTTGTCATCTTACTCTTTTTAAGGTGGTTTTGCCATATAAACATTTTTTATTTCTACATAGTTAAATTTGTCAATCTCTTATAGCAACCACTTTTTTAAAAATATGTATTTTAAAAGACCTTCCTCATTTCGAGATTATAAAAATTTCCGCCTGGTTCCATCAAGTATTTTTTAGTTTAATTTTTTTACACTTAAATCTTTGATGTATCTGAAATTTATCTTGGTAAATAGTGTGAGGTGTAGATCCAAGTTAATTTTTTCTAGATGGCTATGTAATTATTCTAACACCAAAAATACTGTTTTTTTAAAGATCTTATTTATTTATTGCCAGAGACACAGACACAGAGAAAGAGAATATGCATAAGCAGGGGGAGCAGCAGGCAGAGGAGAAACAGACTCCCTGCTCAGCAGGGTCCCAATGTGGGGCTCAGTCCCAGGACCCTGGGATCATGACCTGAGCCAAAGGCAGATGCCCAACTGACTGAGCCACCCAGGGGCCCCACTGACTGTGGAAGTGTTTAGAGGTCAGAGAAATGTAGAGAAGCCAGAGCAGCCAATGAGACAGAAGATCCAGGGGAGTGGAATGCCATGATAGCCAAAGAGGAAGAAATGATCAGCTGTGTCTGGTGCTCATGGTAGTAGGTCAAGTAAGAGTGAAAACTGATGTTTTTAAATTATGTCACTGGTGGCCTTGATAAGAGCATTTCAGTAGAGTAGTAAGAGGATGGGTCCATAAACTACGGGGGAAAAGAAGTCAAGACATCGAGGAGCACAGTACAGGCCACCTTTATGAGATGTTTTGCTGTAAAGAAGGGCAGAGAAATGAGGCAGACTGGAGAGACAGGCTGAGAGCTGCAGAGTCGAGCTGAGCCAAGAGAGGTATTTCAGTCTTTTGGTTTTTTCTGAGATGAAAGAAATAAATCTATGTTGGTATGTCAGTGGGAGAGAAAAACAAAATGATGATGTAGAAGGTAGGAAGAATTGCTGGATAGATGTCTTTGAGGAAATGAAACCATGTGGGACTTAACATTGTGCTACTCAAAGTGTGATTTGTGGTCTACAGATGGTCTGTGAACAGCTTGTTACCAATTTATGGTAGAAATTGAGAGTAAATATTTAGAACTTTTTTTTAAAAAAAGGTTTTATTTATTTATTTTAGAGAGAAATAGAGAGTGTGAGTGGGGGGAGGGGCAGGAGGCGAGGGAGAGAGAGAATCTCAAGCAAACTCTTTGCTGACCATGAAGCCCAATGTGGAGCTTGATCTCATGACCCTGAGATCACTACCTGGGTCGAAACCAAGAGTCGGACACTTAACCGAATTAGCCACCCAGGCGGCCCTAGAAGCTTTCATAGCAATTTAACAGAAAAATTTTGTCTGTGGGATTTATTTATTTATTTTAAATATTTCATTTATTTATTTGACAAAGAGAAAGACAGTGAGAGAGGAAACACAAGCAGGGGAAGTGGGAAAGAGAGAAGCAGGCTTCCTGTGGAACAGGGAGTGTGACCTTGGGCTCAATCCCAGACGCGTAATGACTGAGCCACCCAGGCTACCTCTATCTGTGGAATTTAATAACAGAAAGTCTGGCATAGAGTTGTCAAATTCATAGATATGGGAAGTAGAGTGGTGGCTGTTGGGCCTGGTGGAGGAAAGAACAAGGTGATTGTTTAATGGGTACAGAGTTTCAGTTTTGCAAGATGAAATAGTGCAGGAGCTGGTTGGTGGTTGGTGGCAGCACAACAATGCCCTTGAACTGTACATTTAAAAATGGTGAAGATGGTAAAAAAATGATCTGGGCCTGCATTTGGTATGTCTGTTTTAAAATTTAATTTGTTTTAGTAAATAGTTTTTATTGCATTTTACAAAAATTAGGTTTGAGATCAGAGGGAAAAAAGTCTTTTAGCACAGGTAGTTTGAGAAGAGCTAAGAAGAGTCTGACCTCATATAAAAGTCAAGTGTTCATGCCTACTAAGGAAAGGAAGGCAGAATATAGCAGCAGAATTACAGGCAGAGCAGTTAGAGGTAGGCTGGAAATCATGGTGGCTGTGGATGTTCTCTCTCAATCTCTCTTTTTTGGCTTCATTTTCTCTGTGAATTAGTAGCAAAATCATCAGTTAAGTGAGGATGAGGGAGGAAGGTTTGAAAAGAGAAATCAAATAGACATCTAGTATGGTGGGACAGTGTGTGGAACTGGAGAAATGTAGATAAGCATTAGGGGCCTATTTGAGGATAGTAGGTTATCAGATTTAAAGAGAGCCGAGTCAGTATGATTCTGGATTTTTCTCCACTCTCCTCGGTTTTGCTAAAGGTTTAGGATTAGAGTTTCATCAGGTGAGCACAAGGAAAGGAGAGCAGGATTGGAGAAATGAAGGCTAATACCTAGTTATGATTTTCATGATGGACAACAGAATGTAAACTCAAGGACGTTCAAGGGCGAAGTGAGAATATAAGGGTCATGTAAGGAATAGTGAAAAGCTAGTAGGATCAGTGGATTTTGAGTCTTGGAGAAGGTGAAGTTTTGGATTTGGGTATTCGAGGAAGAGAGCTAGAAATGAAGGGGGGTAGTGATGGGAGAGTGGGATGATTAAAATTGAGATTATACAGGGGTTACAATTATTGGTAATGAGATCTAAAGAAAGAGCATGGAAATGAGAAGCTGAGGCAAAGGTGATTCCTAGTAGAGAGGAACCTGAGATATGAAGGCATTGAAAGAATTATCTAAGAGAACGGAAATCACCAAGAATTATGACAATGGTAACGAATGACAATGGACAGGAAAGGCAAGTGTCTATAGATTACTGAAACGAGTGAGGGCTCCAATCTCCTGCTATGACGTAATATCTAAAGCTCTTATTTTTAGAGGGAAGCTACGATTTGAGGGGGTGTGGCTCCTTTAAAAGCCTGGCAAGGGTGCATGCAGCACACTGGCCCGGCGCGCGGAGGCTACTCCTGGAGTCTGCGCAGTGAGGCGGGGGCGGGACCAAACGCAGCTCGCCGGGGGGCGGGTCTCACGGGGTGGAGTCTGTGCTCCGTGTCGGGCTGCGGCTGCGGCTGCGGCGGCTGCACGTCCAGCTTCTGAGAGAAGGAGGCCGAGGCCTGGGCCAAGCCCGGAGCCGCCGCTTCCCGGAGCCTCCTGGAGCCCCCGCGCCGGCTCAGCCTGGGGGCGGGCTCAGGCCCGGCCCGCCGCCGAACCCAGGACAGAGGCTGCATGCCAGAGGACCAGGCCAGCTCAGCCATGGTGAGGGAACGAGGCCTGCCCGAGCCGCAGCCGCACGCCGCACGCAGCCCTAGCCACCGCGGCCTGCCCCTCCCTAGCTCTGGTGCCCCCTCTGCCCTCTGCCTTTACCTCATCCCCTTATTACTGCCCCCCTCGGCGCCCCGCTTCTCATTTCTCCTGCTCCCCGTCCACCTGCTGGGGTGACATCCCTCCCCAGCTCTCTCCCCTGTGACACCCTTTTTTTTTTTTAATCACCCCCAGTGACAGCTTCTTTCGCGTTCCCCTTTGCCGCCCCCTCCTCGTCCTTTAACCCGACCTTCCTTTTCTCCTCTGCCATTTTGCTTTTTTATCTCATTTGGGATCTCTGTACCGCTCTTCTTCCTATTTTTCGTCCTGCTCTTTGCTCTCGCTTCTTACACCCTTTCATTATTTTATCTCCACTGCCCCCTCCTCTCTGTATTCTTTCTCCCCTTCGTCCTCTACGAGCCACATTTCCTCTCCCCCTTAATCGGATGTCCTTTCTCCCCCGCTCTCACAGCTGTCCCCATTTCCTTCTAAGGCTTCAGGGGTCTATGCAGGAACAATTTGAGGGCGATTGCTTCCCAGGAACAGTGGGGCGGGCAGATAGGGATTTGTAAGCTTTCTTCTTTTTCTTTTTTGTAGACGGGAAGGGGAGATGGGAAGTATTGGTGAGAGCCTGGACGCCGTATTGCCTAGTGTTATTGCAAAACCTGGGTGATAGTGTGTTTTGGCGTGAAGCATGGGGTGACGGCCAGCATCCGTCCTATGACCTTTTGAGATATCTAGCCTTTGACAAATAATTAAACATGTTTTGAAACGTATTTTTATTTTGAGCGCCTTTTAATGTGGAAGTACATACAGCTTGGGAAATTAAAAAAAAATATGTACTTGCAGGCTTAACCATTACTCAGAACAAACGGTTTGTTTTTGTTTGGAGGCAGAGACCAGGGCATCTGAAGACTGAAAATCAGGTTGACGGTCAGATTGTGCCAGTCTTCTTTAATACCTTCTAATACCATCCTTTGTTTTGCTTTCTCTGCCTTTAGTTGAGAGACCCTTATATTTGCAAATTTTCTCCTTCCTGTTTCAAAATAAGTTGAGGCTTCAGTTGGTTTTTCAAAGAGTTGGGTTACACATCGTTTGCAGTATATTTAATAAACACATTGCTGATCATATCGGCAATCTAAATTTTGGTCTCTGGGAGGAGAAAGATATTCTGGTTAAAACTAAGTCCTGGTAATCATGTTCCAGGAGGTTAGTTTTTGTTCTTACCCCATTCATTTTTTTGAGAAAGTGTTTTTTTTGTAAAATCTTTTAATCTGTGAACTTTGTCTAACTGACTGCATTGTTAGGTGGTTCTTCTGTGTCTGCCTCCACAACAACCCTTCACATACACAGTCCATCACACTGCCTTTGTGTGGTAACCTGCTTCTCCTCCTGAAATGTGGGGTTTTTCTAGGCAGCAGTTGTGCCTACTTATTCCTGTTATTTCCAGTGCCCAGGCCATGTACATGCTTGAATGATTCATTTTGTGTTCTCATATCTTAAACTGAAATTTGAGACAACTGGGGGACTACATAGAAAGAGTGAGTTGGAGAATTTTATTTTTGGTGCAAAAAGTAAATTTAGTAAGATGTGATGATTTCTTTAGAATAAAGTTAAGCTGTCCTGCCTAAGACACCGAATTTCTAGGTTTTGGGGGGTTTTTGGAAGGATTGGCTCTCCCACTGAGAATAAATGTATGAGTAGAGAGGGAGAAAATTTAAACTCTTTCTGGGTATTTAGGATCCAAAGGTGTCATTTGAGCTGGGCCAGAAAGATGAATATGATTTATATAGATCATTTTGGAAAGGCAAAGACTGCTTTGTTGTGAATGTGAGTAGAAAGTAATTAAGATGTGTTGTAGGTAACAGATTACCTTTATTTAGCATGGAGAGATGAGGAAATGAGAATGTATAGTAAGAAATGTGACTAGAAAGATATATTACGTATGACTGTAATTTCGACTTTGCCTGCAACTAATTTGATTTTCTTCACTTATTAAAACACATACCTGCAGAGTGAGAGTGTATGTCTGGGAGAAGTGAAGAGAATGCAAAGTATTAGCTTATTATGAGTTGAGAATTACCTAGAGACTACTGTTTTCTACTTCCGTCTGCAATATATGTAGTAGGCACTCAGTAAATAGAGTTAAACATTATTATAAAGCTTTGTATTTTGTAGTTTTCAAAATTTTCATCGTTATGTTGTGTTTTGAATAGTTAAGATATCTAAAACAAGGGTTCTCAGACTTTACCATAAGTCAGAATCAGCTGGAGGGTTTGTGCCACCACTTCCTGAGTTTGATTGGAGGTTGGAGTAAGGCCTCACTCACGTAGTTTGCATTTCTAACAAGTACTCATGTCATTTTGATGTTCCTGTTCTGTGACCAACATTATGAGAACCACAGCTTTAAGATGTAGTTCTTTTTATTCTTGTTTTTTTTTGGAGTGCCATTGACTATTGGCACTGGGGATATTACAAATAATACAGATATGATCCCTGCCTTTTTGTATATTGTGTGTGTGGACAATCTAAACATTAAGCGAAAAGAGTAATTTTAAATGCAAAGCGTACGGGGGCCTGTGTGTGGTTCAGTCGTTAAGCCTTTAGCTCAGGTTGTGATCCCCAGGTCCTGTGATCAAGCTCCACCTTGGGCTCCCTGCTCAGTAGGAAGCCTGCTTCTCCCTCTCCCACTCCCCCTGCTTGTGCTCCCTCTCTCGCTGTGTCTCTCTCTGTCAAATAAATAAAGTCTTAAAAAATAATTTAAAAAAATTCAAAGCGTGCTAAGAAAGGAAAAGTTGTGGGATCATGGTATGGGATAGTCACAGCTGGCTTCTCAGGATTTTACTTTTAGGAAGAAAACTGAAAGATTAAATGATAGGAGTTGGATTATGGAAAACCAGATAAAAGAATGGCACAGTGAATGATCTGTGGTGGTACCTCTCTTTAGCCTGCTTTAACTCTACGTATCCTGGAGTTCTCAAGGAACTCAGGGAAACCTCATCTGCCTTGCTTACCCCTCAAAAAAAACCCTAAGTTACACCTTGTCTGTTATATATCCCTCTTTCATAGAATACATATCAATTGTAATTATAAGGAGAAGCAGTCACATGTGCTAAAAAGAAAGAAGTCAGGGTAAAATATAACGTGACATTGTATAGTTAACCCTTGAATATTGCCAGGGTTAGGAGCATCAACCCCTGTCCCAGTATAATTTTTACCTCCTCAAAAACTTAACTGCTAATAGCCTACTGTTGACTGGAAGCCTTACCAATAACATAAATAGTCAATTAATGCATACTTTGTATGTTGTATGTATTATAAACTGTATTCTTATAAGATAGAGAAAAAATGTTACTAAGAAAATCATAAGGAAGAGAAAATACATTTACGGTACTATACTGTAAAGAATCTTGTGTAAGTGGACCCACACAATTCAGACCTGTGCTGTTTAAGGATCAAAGGTATATGACTGTGTGGCAACTATTTTAGATAGTATGGTTAGGCTAATATTTATTGAACATGGTTGTGTATTTTAAGTGCTGTTTTAAGTGTTATATATTTTATCTCATTTAATGCTCATAGCAACCCAATGAGAAAAATACTAGCTCTGTGAAGTAGAGACCATGTTTGTTTGGCTCACCATCTTATCTTTAACACTTACATAGTACCTGGTGCGTTGTAAATGCTCAATAAATATTTGTTAAATGAATAAATGACTTTGGGGATGATCAGAAAGTCAGGGAGGCATTGTTGAAAAAGGGACATCTGAATTGGAAGTTTTAACAAGTGGGGTTTTATTGGTTAAGAGTTTGGGAAGGAAGGCCATTCTAGGCAAAGGGACCAGCTTGAGCATAAAAACTGGGACCAAAGCAGACATGATGTGTTCTAGGAAGTGGGTGGCTCTACGATCGAGGGTACAGGAAAAGATGAGACTAGGCGAGCCTAGGATCAGATCATGGAGGACCTTGAGTTAGAGGCTTATGAGTTTTGGCCTCATTGTAAAGACCCAGAGTACCTTCTTGTGTGAAGGAATATTATAATTAAGAGATTTTGAAAGTTATCATTCTAAATCACTATGAAACCTGTTTTGGTGTGGGACGAGCTATTGTGCTACTCTAGCTGAAAATAAGTGTGTGAATGTTCACCCTAGGCTTATTATGGTGATGGTGGTTTAAACTAGAGGAAGGAGAATAAAAGGAAATAAAATACTAAGTTAGAGTGGTGCCAGAGTACACTACTTTTTGGTGAAGTATATTTTCCATAGAGGCATTATTATGGAGTTGTAGAAGTACAGAATCACTAACAGCTTTGCAGTTTTGCTCACTGGGCTTCAGTTCTCATATATGTTGCTGTTAGGGATTTATGAAAATGTTAAGGTAAATTTACTATACCAAAGTCCTTTATTTACAAATAGTAGGTCTCCCAAAGGTCATATATTAGGTCCTGTAAAAAGAATCAGTGCTTCCTAATCTTACTTGTTTTTTTAAAATAGATTTTGTGTGGCATAAGGAATAATTTTAAGTAAAATGTGCTTAATTTTTAAATTACTTACATAGTTCATTAATAATATACTGAACAAAATATATTAAAACAAGTTTCAGCCTTTTCCTGTTTAACAAAT